>CAKOAT010256265.1:12831-27885 GCA_932364175.1 Eruca vesicaria subsp. sativa | reverse complement strand
AATTCTGAAACCATAGATGCAAGAAGGTGTCTCCAGTGTTATGTCGATTTGACGTGGGCCTAGCAGGATTCTTTATATGGGCAGCTTTATTTCCAGTATGTTTGACAAAAATAAATGTTGTTGTAGAAAACTTGTTCATAGCTAGTTATTTTTTCAGAAATATTTTGTAATGTTGAATCAGTTAGTAGACCATTGAGTGTTTTAATTAGGATTTCTGATTCCTCTTCGAAAATCATTTTTAACTTTTTATCCAAGCATTCTGCATTGCCACAAATAAGGCTTTTGCCTCAGCAACCAGACTGGAGTGGGCGAGATCCAAGTTAGCTGATCTCCACGTATAAAAATAACAATAACTGTTCTGAATGATCCATGCACCTCGTACTTGGTTCGTTTGTAAATCATATGCTGCATCGTAATTACATTTTAGAAAACTATGATCTAGACATTTTCATGTCGTTGAAGCAAAGAAGCTGAAACCGTGCATGTGTTTCCTACAATAGGAGATGAAAACTATAAATGTGATATCCATTCTCTAACGTTAGGCCGCCAGCGCAAAACATTGTCCACTGTAACGTTAGAAGGTTATATTTGTTTCCTAAATAATAAGAAATTTCTCTTTTTTCATATACGCCACAGCAACCAAATAGGTAATAAATTTGGATAAAGCGATTGTACGCTTTGAATTTGTAGAAGAAATCCAATTTTATTGTCCATAGAATCACTTGATAATAATTGAGACGTGAATGGCAGATTTGAAACTCTCCAAATATATAGTGAATCTGGACAAGTAAAAAAACAATGGTCGATTGTCTCTCCAGCCAACCACATCTCTGACAAATGGGATCTAAATGCATTCCACTTGAGTTTAATCTTGTAGTTGTTTCAATGGTCTTAGACATAATACGCCAAGCGAAATGTTTAAGTTTGGGCATTATGTTTAATTTCCAAACTTTAATTATCCTTTAGAATGGGGTCACCATAAGGAATTGGAGGAGCCTCCATCAAAATCTCTGGGGCATTCCTAGCAATCTTATAACCAGAAGATACTGTGTAGTTTCCATCACTTGTATGACTCCAAATCAACTTATCTCCTTTGTTTGTTTGGTTTAAATATATCTTGTCTACTAATCGTTGATCTTGCCACATAAGTAAGAATTTAAAGCCACCGGATTCCAATGTTTGTAAGGTGAGGTTGTAATCAGATCACTAACACGTAAATCACAATTTAATGTTGTAGAGGTAGGCCGAGGTGGGTTAACCGGTAACCAATTATCTTTGAAAACTCGTATAACTTTGCCATCTCCCATAATATAGCTACATCCTTTCTTTAAAATCTCAATACCAACCAATAAAGATATCCATCCATATGATTGATTGCCACATGTCTTTCCTTATAGAAGTTGTTTTCCTTTAAGATATCGTGCTTTATACAGTTTGGAAAAGAGGCAATTTGATTTTGAGTAGATCCACCATGCTTGTTTTGCAAGTAGAGCATCATTAAATTTTGGTAAATCTTTTAATCCAAGATCTCCTTTTTTCTTTGTATGCTCTAGTTTTTTCCAAGCTATCTAAGATAAGTCTTTAAGGTTGTTTTTACCCTACCAGAATCGCATTAAGATGGTATCTATCTCTTGTGTTGTTGCAATAGGAGGTTTAAAGTGTAACATAGAATAGATAGGGGTATCGGTCCCCCTTCAGCGCAAAACGTTGACATGACTGTCTCCGACCTTATATTACCAGATTCAGGAGAATGGAACATCCCTTTGATAAGGAACAATCTACCTCAGTATGAGGAATCTATCCGCTTATTGGTGCCTAGTGAGCTGGGAATGGAAGACATGCTTGCCTGGCTTCCAGAAAAGAATGGAGAATACTCAACAAAATCTGGGTATGCTCTATCTAAACTTAATGTCGAACCAGTGGTGAACCCTGGGTTACAATGGAACCAGTGTATCTGGAAAGCTAAAACATCCCCAAAATTGAAGAATTTTCTATGGAAAGTGGGAAATAGAGCGCTACCGGTTGGTGCTAATCTTCTGGCCCGCGGATTAGAAGTGGATGGCTCATGTAAGAGATGCGGAGCAACTGAAACTGAGCTACATGTGCTCCTTCATTGCCCCTTTGCAGCTCGCGTGTGGGAACTTGTTCCAGCTTCTAACTCCCCGACTATTATAAGTGTGACTACAATACCTCAGTTCCTCCAATCCTCGCTCCTCCTTGTCAACTTACCTCCAACGGGACTAAACAGTACTCATATCCTTCCTTGGATTGCTTGGAGCCTATGGACGGCTAGGAACAAATTGATTTTTGATGACAAGTTGTTCTCGGAGCAGGAGGTTGTCCTAAAAGCTCTTGTGGAGGCACGGGCGTGGCAAGCTGCCCAAGATGATAGCACCAAACCGCTTAAGACCAAACCCAACCTTTATGCTCCCCCTGTGATTAATAGTAAAAGTATCACCTGTTTTGTGGATGCTGCTTGGCGTGCAGGAACTAGAGATGCTGGATTTGGGTGGTGCTTTCTTGGTGCAAGCGGGTTTCCTACGCGGAATCATTTTACAAACCGACGTGATGTGGCTTCTGCTCTGATGGCAGAGGCTCTTGCGGTTAAAACTGCTCTGTTTGAAGCAGTTCTTCTGGGCTTTGGAAATCTGATTGTGAAATCGGATTCTAAGACTCTCATTGATACTCTTAATATCAATGGTCGGTACACTGAACTCCAGGGAGTTGTTCATGACATTCTTGTGTTATGTAAGTCCTTTGAGTCTGTATCTTTTATCCATGTTTCAAGGCTTTGTAATAAGGAG
Source organism: Eruca vesicaria subsp. sativa (assembly GCA_932364175.1). Taxonomy (NCBI): domain Eukaryota; kingdom Viridiplantae; phylum Streptophyta; class Magnoliopsida; order Brassicales; family Brassicaceae; genus Eruca; species Eruca vesicaria. Next base: position 25,081 of record CAKOAT010256265.1, on the reverse strand, counting down.
GCTGACTCCTTGGCGAAACAAGGCCTTGCTTCTCTTTCTCCATGGCCGTTGGTGGCAGGTCTTATGTAAACACTTTGAAGTTTAAGTAATATTTAAGGTTTGGTCAAAAAAAAAGAATAGATAGGGGTTGACACTGCAGCAGATTTGATTATAACCTCTTTGCCAGCTGGTGAAAGATATTTAGTACTCCAATGAAATGTTTTCTGTTTAACACGTTGAACAACTGTACTAAACAGTAAGAGGAGGATTATACTAGTACGTTTCCTAACTGTAGTAGCGGTGATTTGATCAAAGTTTATATTATTAATTTTGGTCTTGACGATAATTTTATTAATTTGTTTCTGAATTTTTTTACACATGTCGGAATTTAAGCAGTCTTATATAATTTTCATTTTTACTAATGTATGATAACTTTTTAGCAAAAATGTACTCCGTATGGTATATACTAAACATAATTCTAGTGTTTTTTCAATTTAAAATAAAAACTTGTTTATACTATTTTATTTTTAATTATCATAATAATTTTGTTATATATGAATTTTTAATTTGTGAAAAATAAACGTGATAATTTTTTTTTTATTAAACAATTTTATTGAGCTATAAATTATGAATGATTCGGGTCTTTCTTAAAGCTGAAATAGTAAGCTATCTAATAAATTCTGGTTAATTTTTAGTAAGCCTAACAACATCAAAAGGCCGAATCATACCGATGAAGCATCAAAATCACTTGACGATTCCAACTAGTAACACCAGTATTTGATATTTTAATTATTTAGTTAAACCGTAAATTACTCTATCAAACAAATAATTAAGGTTGACTTGTAAATATTTTTGATTTTCCGGTGAGAGACTTAAAAGATATAAAATTAAAAATTAATCCAAAGGTAGTGGCTTGCATGTACCATTGAGTATCATTCACGTAACTGCATTCACTATATATGCCAGATCACTAAACTTCTAACCGTTGGTCACCACTTTAAGGAGTAATCCAACGGTACCAGTTAATTGACTTTCTTAATCGTATGAGCCGCTGGCACGTAGTCCCAAGTCAACGTTGATAAAATGAAAATAAATTAGGTCCAAAATAATACTATAATAATTTGATGATATGGGACCCATATGCTATATAATAGATCTTAGTTAATTTTCTACTAATCTTTCCCGCCATATTTTAATTTTAAGGAAACATGATGTAAATAATTATATTTATGCGTATACACATTTCTATAATTATGAAAAAAATCTAAAGCCAAGTTAATAGGACTTACTCATTAAAGGAAAATTTCAAGAAGGAAAAAAAACAAAGCAGAGGCAGTTTTGTGGGGAAAATTTGTTAAAATAAGAAATAGAAAATAGGGAAAAAAGATTCTCAAAGAGAGAGAAGAAGAGAAAGTAAAGCGGGAGAAAGGAGAGAGAACCCACCACCCTTTGGCCCTGGAGAGACCAAAGATGGTCGAAGAGAGAAAACTCTGAGATCATCATCATCATCCTGCAAAAACAAGGGCAAGTTCAACAAGAAATCATAAAATATAATTCAATATCTATTAAATTAAATCCTACCTGTTTTAAAGTTTTTTTTTACAACAAGGGATATTTTTAGTTGTTGATTTCTCAAACCCTACCCATTTCTTGGGTAAGAAGTTTCTTTAAGGTAAATTTTGCTTTCCGGATTATTTGTTTGATCTTTTTGCATACGTAAACTGTAAAGTTTTTGGACCTTTTTTTGTTTGTGGGTTCCATGTTTTCTTCACATTGCTTCTTCAACAGGGTTATTCTTATTCCTTTTTCCTAAAGTAATTATTGTTTCATATTTTTTGTTCAAATTTTTGTTCTTGTTGCTTTTTTCCAGGTACTTAAAAAAAAAAAGATTAACGAGAAGAAGAGAATTTCCTGAGTTGTTGATGATTAGGGTTTTGTGCAATCCATTTTGTAAACAATGAGAGACCCTCATTATTCAATCATCAACCTTGTTGTTCTCCTCTTGCCGAGGATTCTGTAAAGTTTGAATATTTTTTTTATTCCTTTATTTGTTGATTAGGAAAAAAAAAATCTGGCTATTTTGTATAGCCTTGGTGTATACCTAAAATGGGTTGTCGATGGAATCCAATTGGATTCCAGTTCTCTTGCTTCATGTTCTTCATCATTACCCTTCAGTCTCGTTCCTCATTATCCCTCAATTCCGAAGGTATAACAATTAACAACTTTCTTCAATCTTCTTTTGGATGTTTAATTATTGAAAGGTTTTTCTAATTTTGTAGGATTTGTGCTGTTGAAATTCCGAGCAAGAGTTGACTCTGATCCTCATGGAACTCTTGCGAATTGGAATGTCTCTGATGATCATCTTTGTTCTTGGTTTGGTGTTACATGTGTCGACAATAAAGTCCAGATGGTGTAAGCTCTCTTTTTTTTCTATTCTATGTCTTTATGATTCTTTATGGCAAAGTCTTGATGAATATATCGGTTTTGTTTTGTAGGAATCTTAGTGGATGTTCTTTGGGAGGAACGTTAGCTCCTGAGCTTAGTCAAATGAGTGAATTAAGATCCCTGTAAGGGTTTCTTAACTTATCTTATTGCTCTGTTTCTTAAAAAAAAAAAAAAACAAGAACTCAAAACCAATTCTTGATTTTTTGTGTGTAGGATACTAAGCAAGAACAAATTCTCTGGTGATATTCCAAATGAATTTGGGACTTTCCCAAAACTGAAGTTGTTGGATCTACGAGATAACAAGTTAAGTGGGGCAGTTCCACCGGAGCTAAACAAAATGTTGTCACCAGAGAACTTGTGAGTAAAAAGGCTTGTGATGCTATTTTTAATAAACCCAAATAAATATGTTGACTAAAGAAAAATGTTTGCGTTTTGGTGGGTTTAGGTTGCTTTCTGGTAACAAATTTGCTGGTTTTATGAAAACAAAGTTCCTGAAACTTCAATCGCTATATAAAGTCCAGTTAAACAAGCATCGAGAGCTGTCTTCTGCTTCGAGTCCTATCTTCGACTGCGTAAATAGAAAACTTGGATGCTGGTAAATCACTTTTTTGCATTAAGATGGTGAAAACTTTGAACAATGTTCTTACATTTTTGTATCCATTTAACAGTGTTTCAAGAAGAAGGTTGTTAAGACTAAACAAAGCACAAGCTTTCGCATTGCGAATTAAATCAACTTCAAGAATGTACATAACAATCATTCTCTTTTGTCAAAACTCATTTTGGTGATATTTTTATTTTTTATCCTTAGTATTTATGTCTCTTCAGGCTGCGAAATGAACCTCAAGAGAAGAACTATGTCACGAATTATCACCCAAGTAAGCACATAAAAAAAAAACGATTGAAACTTATGCGGTTGAAACGTATACAAACTTACATAGTGTTTTTTGTTTGTAGATTCTTTACAGAATGAAAGTAGTGTCCTCAAGAGGCGTGAGTTACTAGAGGGAACAAGTAATTTAGCAGCTATGCCTGCCCCTGATGCTCCTAGTCCTTCTCCTGAGACTATAACCAATGTGTTTCCTCGAAGCAGCGGGTCTTTTCCCGCGTTAACTACTGCAAAGAAGAGGATACCTCCATTGATCTCTCCTTCTCTTCCTCCAACAGCTGAGAACAACAACAACAACACAAGCGCTGATCCTCCAAGGCAATTTGAAGAAGAAACAAAAGGGTCTACTGCTGTTTGGTTGTATGTTGTTATCGGCGTTGCTGTTTTTATAGCGGTGTTGATAGTAATAGGGTTTATATTCTTCTGCCGGAAAAGAGCTGTCAAGAGTATAGGTCCATGGAAAACTGGTTTAAGTGGACAGTTACAGAAAGCTTTTGTAACTGGTAAGAAAAAATGGTCTTAAAACTTTTTATTTGGCTTTTATTTTAGATTTAACATAATGTGAGAATTAATGTATTTTTTTTTTCAGGTGTACCTAAGCTAAAGCGGGCTGAACTAGAAACAGCTTGTGAAGATTTCAGTAATATAATTGAAGCATTTGATGGTTACACTGTCTATAAAGGAACATTGTCAAGTGGTGTTGAGATTGCTGTTGCTTCAACCGCTGTTTTGGAAACTAGAGAATGGACAAGAGCTATGGAAATGACTTACCGCAGAAAGGTAACTCTAAATAGTCATTTCTTTCGCATTTTTGAGAATATATTGAATTGATTTTTGGAGAGCTCAATTTTTCAGATTGATACAATGTCAAGAGTCAACCATAAGAACTTTGTCAATCTAATTGGATACTGTGAAGAAGCTGAACCATTTAATAGGATGATGGTTTTTGAATATGCTCCAAATGGAACTCTCTTCGAACATCTGCACGGTAATAAAACATCTTAAATTGTCTTCATATCAAGATCTTTAATTATTAGCTTATTATTATCATCTTGTTCAGATAAGGAAATGGAGCATCTTGATTGGAGCGCGAGGATGAGGATAATAATGGGAACTGCTTACTGTCTTCAATATATGCACGAGCTTAATCCACCACTTGCTCACTCTAAACTTGTCTCATCAAGAATCTACTTAACCGATGATTACGCAGCAAAGGTTACTTGCTTTACAAGAAAACTGTTTTGATGGTTCTTCCTTTCTTGCATGACAAGAAAACTATTTCAGTGGTTGTATTGAATGATAAAGTAATAAATGATTTTTTGTTTTGCAGGTCGGAGAGGTTGCTTTCAGTTCACAAACCGGGCTTAAATCTAGAAAACCAATGAGTGGTGATTTAGACCAATCTTCATTGCCATTACCAGCTGAACCAGAGACTAATGTCTATAGCTTTGGAGTATTAATGCTTGAGATTATCTCTGGAAGGCTCTCAGATTCAGATGAAGAAGGATCAATTCTGAAATGGGTAATACTCAAAATCAAAATTCAAAACAATGTTCCTGAGATTGAGATTTACATTACCTAACGTAACATTTTTGATGTTTTCTCATAGGCATCAAAGTATTTGGAGACTGATCATTTGAAAGATATGATTGATCCTACATTAACAACGTTTAAAGAAGAGGACCTTGAAGTGATATGTGACGTGGCAAGGCATTGTCTGAGAATTGACCAAAGTCAACGACCAACAATGAAAGATGTTGTTGAGCAACTGAAACAAGTAATCAACATTTCTCCAGAACAAGCTACACCGAGACTCTCTCCTCTTTGGTGGGCAGAACTTGAGATCTTATCCTCTGAAGCTACTTAACCAGAAATACGATTCTCTCTCCTCCTCTCTCTCTCAGTCTTTGAATTGTCACACGTGTCAGAGGTTCACGCTCTTTCTCTTCTCTCTCTCTTCACGGTGGACATCGTTGTTTTAAAAATGTTAAAAAGTTGTTGTTTTCTTTAATTCACCATATTAAATTTGTTTCTTGGTTGGTTTTGATAGTGTATTTGGATCCAGATGATATAACGATGAGTTTGTATAATTGTATACTATCACACATTTGCCTGTTGTATGTATATTTGAACCTAATTTATGGTGAAAAGTTGTTTGTAACTATATTAACTTCGGCTTTATAAAACTATTATGTGTGTTGACAAAAAGAAAAAAGACCATTATGTAATATTTTCTCATTTGTATGTCAAATTTCTTTTTTTTCTTATAATATAAAAACTTTTAAATCTTATTACAATGCTTTTATTGTCAAATCTTTTTATTCTTCCTTTTTCGGTGTTATTAAGAGATGGTTTTAAAAGACTTTTTATTCTTCCTTTTTCGGTGTTATTAAGAGATAGTTTTACTTTTAAAACCATTTCCAATAGAATATCTATCCATTGAAATTCTACAAAGATATATATATATATATATATATATATATATATATATATATATATATAGATGTGAGATTCATTAAATAGTGTAGAATCGGTTTTAAAAGTTTTGTTTTAGAACCTGTTTTACACTATTTAATAAACCCCACATCTATAACATATATATATATATTTAGAACTTCAATGGATAGATATCCAATTAAAGGTGTAAATGGTTTGTTCAATGGAACTTAATAAGAACAGGTGCGTTAAGATATGTTATGTTGTTACAAAAGAAATTTCACTGTATAAACTCTCATTCCAATAAAACATCTACACAGTTCAACTGATCACCACATACCTGACGGATCCCTAGCAATCACGGGCATACAAAAAGATGCTAAGATCAAACAAAAAGACCTTTACACACAAGAATGGATAACCACATAGGTAACCCAACAGCCACATAAGAAAATGCTCTCTCACTAATTAGTCATTTAAAAAAACTGAACTTATTAGTCATTTAGTTTTCTTAGTGAATACTACTATATGATATTTACCTTCTTTTTGGTTTGCCGATTTGTGATACTTTCATGTGACACGGAGTCGAACTTCGGTGTCATATCACCTGATTACTGCGGCAACACCGCTCATGTAGTGTTGGTATGGGACAGATGGGATATCTGGGGTATTTTGAGATATCCGGATCTGAATTCGACAGATTCAAAAATTGATATTCGGATTCAGATTTGGACCTTCCGAATATCCAGGATCCGGATATACATACTAAAACTCGAATATCTGCAGATATCCGGATCGTTTTTTTAAAAAATTAAAATTAAATTAAAATTTAAAATTAAGTGTTTATTTATTTTGATAAAAAATATTATTTTTCAAAAGATGAAAATAATAGAATTTAATAATAATTTAAGTTTTTCTTATTTTAAATAAAAAATATATAATTTACCTATATAAATATAATTATATTGTAAATATTTTTAAATATTTAGTGGGGTTGGATCCGAATATCCTGACTAAAAATTTCACTATCCAGATTCATAAAATCACTATCCGGATCCGGACCCGGATCTCTTGGATATCCATTTTTTCGGAGTAGATCGGAGCGGATGCCGGATCGGATAGCGGATATCTACTATATTAAGTCATACTCCTAAGTGTTGGCGACATTTAGTAAATAATTAAAATTACTAGTTGCATACTCCCCGCGCAAGCGCGGGGCCGGAATCATTATGTTTGCGTATATTTTTTTCGATTTAGTGGTTTAGTGGATTCTTCTAATGACACTAAATAATAATGAAATGGAAAGAATGTAGTAAGAGTGTAAAGTGAAAATATTGTATATCTAATGTGTTAAATGTTATTTATATGCGAAGTAAGGTTTATAGGAATACTTAGGCTATAATATAGTTTTAAGTGTGTAAAAGTAGGTGTCTATTATTTTTTTTACTGTAAATAGTTTTTATATCGTCTGTCAAAACTTGATATAATTCTATATTTATTATCTATATTTGTATTAAACGATTTATCAATTTGAAAATAACCTTAATTAAGTTAATATTCGTTGTTTAAGTTTCATTAGATAGGTTTTTATATATGGTTTTTTGTAAGTTTGGGTTTTGTTCATAAATGATGTGGCATTTTTATCTACGGCGTCATCGACTGTGGGAATCCATTCACCGAAGTCTAGAGTCGGTGGTGAGGAATGTTTTCAATGAAATTATAGTAGTTATTAAAATGTAAGAGAAATTACATATTCATTTAATAAATAACGAAAAATACTTAAATTTTGTTGTTTATTTATTTTTTTTTTTGACCAAAAAAAAATTTTGTTGTTTATTTTATTTTATTTCACATACAAATTTTTTGAAAATATACTAGGAATGAGTTAAACGTTATTTATATGCGAAGCAAGGTTTATAGGAATAGTTAGGCTATAATATAGTTTTTAGTGTGTAAAAGTAGGTGTGTGTTTTTGCTGTAAATAGTTTTTATATCGTAGGTCAAAAGTTGATATAATTCTATATTTATAGTATTTATATTTGTATTAAACGATTTATCAATTTGAAAATAACCTTAATTAAGTTAACATTCGTTGTTAAGTTTCATTAGATAGGTTTTTATATATGGTTTTTGTAAGTTTGAGTTTTGTTTATAAATGATGTGGCATTTTTATTTACGGCGTCATTGACTGTGGGAATCCATTCGCCGGAGTATGAAATAGGTGGTGAGGAATGTTTTCAATGAAATTATAGTAGTTATTAAAATGTAAGAGAAATTACATATTCATTAAATAAATAACGAAAATAATTAATTTTTGTTGTTTTTTTTATTTTATCTCACATTCAATTTTTTGAAAATATATATTAGGAAATATATGCAATGATTTCACTTTTTAAGCTCTTAATCTATATTATTCAAGCCTCATTAAGCCATCCACGTAGGTAGCCGCATGTGATTTACTTTTTTTTCTTTTGGTCGGTTTGGATTCATTTTTAATTATTTTTGGGTTGAACTATATTATAATAGGATAGTTTTAAGGCTCTTTAAGCCATCCGCGTAGGCAATCGCTTGAGACTTGCTTTTTTTTTTATTGTTCGTTTTTGCATCCATTTTTAACTATTTTTGGTTTGAACTCGTTAAGCTTTAGGGTTTATCCAACTATTTTGATCCTTAAAACAATAAGCCATAAAAAAAAAACATAAAAACCTAACAAACAAAAAGCCCATATGATAATAACCCAAATAAAAAAATTAAAAATAAATGATGACTGCATGGTTTGAACCCACGTTCTTGCATGATTAATTAGACACCTTATACCACTTGGCTAGAGTGTATTTCATTGTTTGTAATCATCTTACCAAGACTATAAGTTTTTAAAAATACTTACGGGACCCACAAAGTTGTTGACGTGGCGCGTTGTGGAGTCTAGAAAGTCTACTATTATAATATAGATTATCATTGACATTAACTATAATAAATTAGAATGGACGTGTTTACCTTATTACTAAAATAATTAAATATCCAACGACCCTCATAGCGATCGAGGAAAGAATAGAATGAAGAAAGTTGGTAATCCATCTTTTTTTTTATAACTTTCATTTAAATTTCAAATGGATCTTAAAGAAAATAAAGTTAATTATCTCGCATTTTTTCAAAAAAGAAAAAATCAAACGGGGTAAAAAGATCACATACGCATGCATATAACAAATCGTTGTTCATGCCTCGAGGCTTTTTTAAAAATATTGTTGTTCATAACCTGAGCCAACAGGCAGCGTCACAGATAGAAGACGACAAGCGTTACGTATTCTTGTTTTTAAGTGAAACGCATACCACGTGGCAATATTCCGCATACGTGTCTAGATTCGCCGCATTTTATATAGAACCAGCAGGGCCGGCCCTGGGCAATGCCTAGTGAAACATTTGTTTCAGGCCCCCAAAAATTTTGTAGAAAATTACATGAGCATAGGCCCCCAAAAAAAATTTTAGGCCCCCAAAAAGTTTTTTTACTTAGAAATCGCCACGGGCCCCCAAAATCTCAGGGCCGGTCCTGAGAACCAGTTATATCGCTCAGAAAGATATAGTATGCTTTTTTTTTGAGAAAGAGAAAATACTTATGTTAAGAAAATGAAACCCGTCTCTCAAGTTTTCCATAATATCATGCCGCTTTCATTTTATGCATATTATGTTATAATTATACTAGTTAAAATTCATAATAGGACTCGTTCAACATACTACACTTTTTTATCCACGAATTTAACTTTTATTCTACACTTATCTTTCAGAAAAAAACATGTTTTTTTTTTTAGAAAAAAACATGTTGTATTTCTACTTAAAATCTCTCTCCCTCTGAAAAAGGAATCTCTCGACCAAAACTTTGAAAATATTGATTTAGAAACTCAAATATGAGATAATAGATTAATGTGATTCTCAAAATAAATATTTATATCTAAAAGAACATCTTAAAGTTTCTACAATCCCATTTATTTTTTATTTTTTTATTAGTTTAAGAAGTATATTAGATCTATGTAGAAGTCCACACTAATTTTTCAAAAAAAAATGCAGTTCACGAATAAAATTTTTAAGATTGAAGGTTTTGAATCCTATTTATTTGTACAACGAGATAATAAATTAATGTGATTTTCAGAATAAATATTTATATCCAAAACAATATGTTAAAATTTTCTACAATCCCATTTATTTTTACTGAAAACAATCTGATTTACTCTAAATATAGTACTTTATAATAAATCGTTATTAGAGAATATTCTACAAAAGATATTTAAAATGAAAATGATATATATCTCCTAAAACTTAATTTCCTCATTGAAGAGGTAAAGTTGCCACGTGGACACCATTCTGAATTTCTGGTCCCTGAACTAATTTGCATGTTTCTTTCTGGCATAAGTATTAAATTTAGAACCTACAAGAACCATAACGTGTGGTTTTATCATATGTATGAACAATCTTGTTTTTGTTTTCTTCGGGCTTATGTAATTTATATATTCTTGTTTTCGAGTCGAGTGTGTCGGCTTCCATTACTTAGATGAAAGGGTTTTCATTTTTCATATTTTCCCCATGAAAGTATGCAGCCAAATTTAATCAAAGTAATGGCAAATTAGCTATTCTCGGAGTGACAAGTTGCATTCTCTGTTAATCCTACACGTAGTGCATGCATGCATTATTTTCTTTCCTTTCCCGGAAAAGCAAGTATTATCTTCCAACTTCCAGTACTGATACTCGTTAACAAAACGTGCCTAAATAATCTTTTTGTGTCAAGTTGTTTACTTTTGAAGTCAATTTTTTTTCAGCTTTACCGTCTTCTTTTAGAACGTTATAATAGTTAAACTGATTTAGTCTACATACATCAATTTCACCGGATTAGAAATTTGACCCATTAATATACTATTTTATACAATATGTTTTAATTAGAGAAAATGGCATTGTTGCATTATTTTAGAATTAGCGTACTATATATAACCCCTCGAACTGGAAACATAAAGACACAGACACCCACTGAAAACGTGAGCAGTAATATTATTTGTAATACAAATAAAAAAAATGGAGGAAAAAGGGAAGAACATCCCACAAGCTCAAGAAAGTTGTTATCAAGGGTGGATGAGTTTACAATCCCGACGTGTACCTGAGCTCAAACAAGCCTTAGCTCAACGACGATCTCACGAAGGCACCGCCGACGCTGCCGCCGATGATAAGAAGCTCCGTGAATTAACACAAAACATCATTGAAGATTTCAAAAATTACGCCAGAAAAAGAGCTGATCTTTCACATCGAGGTAGCTCGAACTATTATGCGCCATCGTGGAACACTCCTCTGGAGAATATGCTGATTTGGTTGGGTGGTTGCAGACCATCTTCTTTCTTTAGGCTTGTTTATGCTCTGTGTGGGTCCCAAACTGAGATCCGCGTGACTCAGTTTCTCCGCAACATCGACGGTTATGATACTTCAGGTAAGGGTTTTGACATTTTCAGTTATTTTTTACTTATGTTTGGTTTTAGTTTCAGTTTAAGAATTTTGTTTGTTGGTTCAACAATTCTAGCCCATCTTTAATGTTTTTTTTTTAAAAAATTTAACAATCAATAAGATGACAGTTACTTTAACATATTTCTCTAAAATAGTAATTATTACATACAAAATAAAAATAAATGTATGTTAAGAGAAAAAAAATGAATATTAAATGAGAAAAGAGTATTTTTTTTTTTTTAAAAACAAATGTGGCTTAGCTATTATAGAAACAAATATTAGAATTTGTTTTTTGTTAATTTGGATTGGTTCAACAGGTTGCGGTGGTGCATCGCTTAGCGATCTAACGGCGGAGCAGCTGGCTAAGATCAACGTGTTGCATGTCAAGATCATAGATGAAGAAGAGAAGATGACCAAGAAAGTCTCCAGCCTGCAAGAGGACGCGGCAGATATTCCCATCTCCACCGTGGCTTACGCGGAGGAGCACGTGGGAGAGCCTAACGCGGCGGTGGATCAAGCTCTCGACAAGCAAGAAGATGCCATGTCCACTTTATTGGCGGAGGCCGATAATCTGAGGGTACATACTTTAAGTAAGATCATAGAAACACTGACGCCATTGCAAGCGGCAGATTTTCTGGTGGCAGCAAAGAAACTTCATCTTTCAATGCATCAGTGGGGAGCGGCAAGGGATCGCCGCCGTCGTGAATGTATCATTGATAACGTAGATGATGCCGGAGGAAAGGAGGAGAAGTAGAGATAATATATATTATAGGTACGTACGTGTCAGATTATGAAGCTGCATAAAAGCAAGATTTATAATCTTGCTATTCACTACAAGAAAAGGAAGTGGTATCCGAGGGCCATATTAAACGGAAGTTTGTCGGGAATATGCGTTACCGATGGTTTCCCGAGGATTAAAATTTCGTCGGCGTTTGGGTCTCGGAAATACTCATTTCTCGGAAATTTCTCGATAAGTTCCGATAGCAATTGTTGTCGGAAATATTTAACGGAAAACCATCGGAACAT
>CAKOAT010256154.1:0-33834 GCA_932364175.1 Eruca vesicaria subsp. sativa | reverse complement strand
AACGTGTCTAATAAAAAGCTATTAGAGAAGCTTATATAGAGATTTCTTTAGACACAAGTCGTCTAAGAAAAGGAATATGTTTTAAGCTAATTTTCCTAATTTTAAGATAAACATAAGAAAAGTAAAACTTAATAAAAAAAGGAAACTTCAGCACCAAGGAACTAAGTTGCCGCCATTGAAGGAGATGCTCCTGCATCAAAGTCTCATATGATCTAAGTCCTACTTTTCATTTTTAGTGTTCTACGTGTCAGTTTGATTTACACTAAATCTACAGATAAGGCTGAATCATGAGACTGAGTTTGTGACTGGTATAAGCGGGGAGATGACCGGTGGCTCTATTACTTCTCTGACGTTTCATACAAACCTTAGAGCATACGAAGCATTTCACTTGAAAATCAATAGAGGGGAAAAAGCTAGACCGTCGGAGAAAATAGAGTTTCATTCAGGAATACTTGATCGCAGTGAATTTGAAAGCTTCTTTGGATTTGCTGATGAAGATCACTTGCTCACAATTAATTTCTATGTGAGGCATATCTTCTCTGATGTTAAGACTATTAAAATGGAAAACGAATAAAGTTTTCCTAGTACTCTAATTGAGCCTGAACTCATTTGTCTCGACCAATAATTTCATTTCTTTGTTAGTTATTATGTATTGTGGTTTCAAGAGTTTAATAAGAGCTGAAATAAAGAGAATTTCCAGAGAGTTCATTGCTAATCACACTCTAATCTTCCTAGAGAAGACAGTGTATAAGTTAATAGCCTAGTGAGGAAGAAAAGTTAAAGGTCTAAACGCTATGTAATCTCCTGGATCTATCAAATAGATCAACGGGCACACAATGCGCGCTTCACTTGACATTAACGAGAAGAAAGAGTTTCTTTCAGAAAACTCTGTAAATTTGGATCTTGTTGCTATTCTAAGTTGACCTCTATTGGTCTCTCTAGGCCTGGTGTTTTTATCCGAAGCCGAAATACCTACCTAAATCCAAACCCGAAAAAACGAAATTGAATCCGAACTTTATACAGAAATATCCGAACAAGACTTATGAGTTTAGTACTTTGGAGTTTGGTTATAATCCGAGCAGAACCGAAATCCAAACTAGGATCCAAAGATATTCGAAATTAGCTAAATATGTTAATATTTTTTATATACAGTAAGGTAATTTAGATATTTTAGAGTATTCAAAAAATATTTTGTAGTTTATTTTAAATGTTATTTTGATATTTTTAATTAATTTAGATAGTTTAACTAATTTTTAATTAGATTTATAAATAACTTATATTTTTTGAAAAAAATAAATTTGTCAATTTTTAAGATTTAAAAAATAAAAATTTGGACGATTTTAAACAATGGTTACATCCGATTTAAACCGAACCGTTAAGGAACCGAATCGAATCCAACTGAATCTGACCTGATAATTAGTAAAATCCGAATGGGACTTCTGAGCTTAACATCGAAAATCCGAATCACCCGGACCAATACCGAACGCCCAGGCCTAGGTCTCTCTATGTAAGGCAATTAAAACTCTAAATGATGTCATTCTCTTACATGTGCTGATCTTTCTGGATTAGTCTGATCCTCCCAAAGTCACTCAGCCTTAAACTAAAGTCTCTATCCCTAATGATGCTGAACTGATTTCAAAAAGATCAACAATATATGAAAATAACAGAACCAGAAAGCTATCTCTCTTGGATTAGATTGTTGCAGAGCTCCTCAGTCTGATATTGAAAAAGCCTTCTTCATCTTTGACACGAGACCAGGCAACGTCTTCACGGCATCATCAACAGTCTGGTTCACGCACTGCTCCAAACCAACTACTGCTTCATTCCTCTTCTTCTGCAGCTTCGCAGCCTCAAACTTATCTTGACAAACCACAAGAGACCTATTCAACCTCTCCTACATTCATCAGTTACAAGAAAAAAAGACACAAAGTTGAATCAGTTAGTGATCAAACTAAGTGATTATCCACAAAGAGACAAACAACCAACAATATCTTCACTGAAAGTTTCAGAGTTCAATCAACTAATCCTTTTGAACTAATTAGAATGAACATAAGAGACTCACTTGGAACACAGACATCTCATTCTCAAAATGATTCTGCGCATTAGTAATAGGAACACTGCAAGTCTCTGCGCATTGGCTAATCTCAGCGTGTGTTCTCGTCCTATCAAAGCACTCGTACGCACATTTGAAGTAAGCTTTCTGCACCAATCCCAAAAAAAACATACTCTTTACATAACCTCAGAACTAACAAATTAAACACAAAGAATCTAACTTTAACCGTTTAGCAACTGCAGGGGAGAAAAACAGAGTAATGGGTAACTTGGTTCCGACACAGTTTCAGAGCAGAGTTCAAAAAGTAACCTGAAGAGTGAAGTTGATGTGGTCTTGTAATGGAGAGAGAAGAGACTGTGACACGGAACTGACTTGGTTGACTTTGTTTCTGATTCTCTCTCTCACCTTCTTCTCCACCTCCTCCTCTGTTGGATCCATTATCGTGCTTTACTTGCTAGAAAGAGGAGAAAGTTCGAATCTTTACTCCTTCCCCAAGTTCATTGGTAGTTTCTACCGCCGCACTAACTTACTGGGCCAAAAGGCTTTGAATTTGGGCCTGGAGAACTGTCAATTAAGAGTAGGTTCTTCTCTAGGGTTTTCTTTTGCTCACCAGCCGTCTCTGTTTCTTCTATTTAAACGAGTAAAGGTGTCGCCTTTCAATATCCACCATCTCTTCTGTTAGGGTTTAAGTTTAGGCTGTGATTTGCTTCTTTTTTTTTTTCGTTTTTTTGAAAACATTCTATGGATAAAAAAGCCAATTAGCAGAGCAAGGGCGTCGAATTTTATATGGCGTGAATTGCCTTGAAGGTTGGCGATAATAAAAAAATGCGGTTCTCCGTGCCTATCAAACTTTGTTTTTGGTGTTGATAATGGCCTCGAACAAGTCGCTACATTAGCTTCTTTTATAAAACATCGTAGACCCTTTCACTTGTGTACAAGAATAAACTTATGTCTTGTGTTATGTATAAGAAAGAAACCAGAGATGGTCAGGTTCCTACTCTTTGATAAATGAGTTTGTAACTGTTACATCTCTGGTAAAGAAAACAGAGAGAAGGAAAGACCTTTTGATGGTTTCCATCAATTTGGTCTGAAATTCTCTCTAAAGGTGTTCATCGTTTGCTTGGTCATCTGATTCTGTGATGGCATGGGCTACATCTGTCCCCCACAACTGAATAATATCCATCAATACTTTAGAAAAAATGTAATGAAATTTTAACAGAATCAATCATGTCAAAACCAGGAGACCCAAAGTTACCACGAGGACCTTATTACTAAAGAGACTAGTCATACCTAATTTTAAATGAAACAAGTTCCAACTTATAACAATGATTCTGGCTCTCCCTCACATATCTATAGATGAGTATTATGATCGAAAGGTTTACTCAAGTAATTGAAGTAGTAGAGATAGTATACGTTGGAACTTCTAAAGGACAGAGATGTGTATCTAATAGGCTCATAATCAAAACATGTTCCAAATAGTGTACTATAAATTGTATGGAGGATATTTTCAACATGACTGACTCCATTAAAACTGCTAAAAGGCCATATGTGTTCATGTTCTGTTCTAAAAACAGAGTAAAGACTATATTCAAAACTGAGTACAAACCAGACTTTTTAACCACTACTTGAACGTTTGACTAAAAGTGACCAAACACAAACATAAGTGACTGGAAAAATAACCAAACTTAATCGCTGCTTCTCAATTTTGAAACTAGACCCACTAACCCCAGTAAGCTACACCAATATCAAGAACAAAAAGAAAATGTCTTTACTTAGAGCTGTACTTCTCGGTCATGTATCCAGCTGAAAGGAATCTTAGGTCCTTTCTTGGCTCTTGCTTGAGCTCTCTCATCCAATTTCCTGATTCTCGGAGATAACCCACATAAATAGTCTTGTGCTTTGTTTCCTTCACCTGAAAGCCCGGTTAAGTTCTCTATCTTCCACCTACCAACCAAAAACTCAAGAATGTCTGCGTAGTCTTTGGCAGTGTAAACACCTAGCCTCTGCGCCACCGAAGAGAAGTTGTCAAAGAGATTGTTGTCACGCCCATCGTACATCAAGTGAGCAGGCATTGAGATTTTCTTTCTCATCATGTCTGCAAAAGCCACCACAGTACCATCAGGATCAATCTCAAGGAGCTTCTCAACTATCTTGGTGTAAGCTGTTTCATGCCGCTTCTCGTCTGCAGCTATTGTGCCACATATTTGAGCTAGTTTGAGGTCTCCATGCTCTTTGGCTTGGCGAGCTGTGTTTCCGTGAGAGATGAAGGTTGCTCTTTCTTGGAATGATGTATAGATGAAGCCAAGGTAAGGGTTGTTCTCTGTACGTGGATCCTGTGGAAGAGAAGTTAGAGAACTTAATTAACTGAGAAACCAAGATAACTGAGCTTACCATTCCTGATCCAATCAAGTACTGAATAGTCTTTTCAATCTGCCTCATGTCAACACGACCTGACAAATAAAGATACTTATTCAGAAGATCACCGTGTCGGTTCTCTTCTGCAGTCCACGCTCTTGTCCAAACGGCCCATGAAGTTGGGCTAGCACCAGTTTCATCTCTTACTCCATCCAGAGTGTTCAACATGGTTTGATAGGTCGGAAGGGCTTCTTCTGTGATCATGTCTCCCACCAAAACAACAAAGTAATCATCAGGGAGCTCTCCTGCCCTCTCCCTCAACTCTCTTACCTGATCTTCGAACCCATCGGATGCAGGGTCAGGTAAGAAATCCTGTGGTTGCCATGACCTTTCCACGTCTTTGAGGTGAATTAGAAGGTTTTGCTCGGCCCAGTCTTCCATGGATTTGAAGATCTCGATCTTCTGGGGTGGCATGGAGTGCAGGACTTGAACGTGTACCTGCATTAATCAAGAAAATGTATCATCAGCATTTAGTCATACTCCATTGAAACTATCAGAAAAGGTCTAGTATACAGAAGAAACAAGAACACTTTTGGTTTTACTGGGATACGCATTCATCTGTATAATTCTAATAGAATAGTACACACATTAAAGTTGATTATGTGACCATTGAACATCTAGAACTTTTTAGATGTAAGACAGATGCATCTATGAATCAATCGTGTAGTCCATTCACATGCAGGGAGTGGAATGTAGAAAACAATATCAGATAAAGACAAGATAAAATCATTAAAAAAATGACTTGTTAAAACAAAGTGAACATACTACAGAAAAGGTGTAAATCTTTTGGACGGAAACTAGAGAGAGAGAGAGAGGCCACGAAGTAGGCATGCATAGACGCAAGTTGTCTTCTCCAGGAAGCACTCTATAAGAAGCGTGAAATCCAAAGTAGTGTCTTTAAAGAAAGAGAACAGACGTAACATGATGATATGTTCAAAAATTTCCTCTCAATGCAACAAGTGGACATGCATTTCACAGGGAAGAATATGAGAGAGTTGAGGATTTGAGTAAGAAGCTAGTTGAAAGTCAGGTTCTTTAATCTCTCTTAAGCAATCTAAAGATCATAGCAAATGGTGTTAACCTTAACAGAGACCACACCCATTATAGTGTAGTTTGATAATACCTCTAATCAAACTGGAATCTAAATAATCTGATGCCAACTAATTATGATGAATCTATAATATTGTGATGAAGTTGTCATTTGAATCGTATAGAATCAGGATCATGACACAAAGCATTGACGAATTAATCTCCTGAGACAGAGGATGGACCCATCTTTAATCACTACTAGACTCGGATGGAAAGCACATCCCTTTGAAGATAATCAGGAAAGTAGATATTAGCAAAGAAGAAACAAGAAGATGATGAGGAGAAAGGAGAGAAAAGAGACTGACTTGGCGCGGAGAGCGAGGCAGAGGAACTTGGGAGATCTGAATGTAGATATCGGCGGACGAACCCAGGAAGGGAGTTTGTAAGGCTGAGATACCAAAGAGTTAAGATTCAAGGCCATCTTGAATGAGGTTTTGTCTGTCTTTCAGAGACGAGGCTAAAATGCTCAGTATCTCTGCTGTTTTCTTTTCTCTAAGGTTCGGTTTCGTCCACAGAAAGAGAAGAGAAATGCTTTTATGAAATAACAGTGGCCAAGGAAGAAAGGAAAGTATTCTGATATACCCCAGTTGGAAAATAACTATTCTAACTACCCCACTATTTTTCTCACTGCCCCACTTTTTTTTTTTGTTCGTAGTAGTTTTTAGTAATTCAAGGTAGTTTATTTTTTGTTCATAGTAATTTCTAGTAATTTAAGGTAGTTTCTAGTAATTCAAAATAATTCAAAGTAGTTTCTAGTAATTCATATTACACATAATATTGATTCATTAAGGGTAATTGATTTTTTAACCATACTTAGACTTTGAGCAAAAAAAAAAAAATCAAATTTATGATGGGTTAAAATAGAATGAAGATGGTAGTGAGTGGGGCAATATAGAATTTAGTCCAGGAAGAAACTCTTACTCTGAGGTGACAGATGGAAAACACAAATAGTTAAAAATGGAAAATGACGTCATATATTGTGTGAAATCAAGGTTAAAGAAAAAACAAATTCAATATTTTTGAAGCAAATTCAATAGAAACTAGACTTTGAGTCACGCGCCTGCACGAATATATTATTATTTTGTAAAACTACAAATTTAATTAAGATTTATATCTATATACATATTTTATATATTATTTTTGGATAAAAATTTTATAACCAAAATTTCAAATAAAATTGTATTTTACCATATATTTAGATGATGATTCTATCTTAAGATATTTAGAACAATTAAGTAATATATTTAATATAATTTTTTTTTAAAAAATATTTATTATGCACAAAAAAATAGTTCAGTTTCACATAATTATTAACTAATTAAAAAAATGTGGACCATCTACAATAATTTCTTAAAGCCAATAATGCTTGACATCAACTCTATTAATATATCTATTCTTTTACGTATGTTTAGGTTAGTTGTTATTATTGTTGGTGAAATATGTTTATTTAAAAAAAAAGTCTAAATGGATATATATTATTGTTGTTGAAATAATTACGAATTATTTATTGTATATATATATATATATATATGTGTGTGTGTCTTACTTATAATTAGACTATATTATAATATGTATGTATAATAGTATAGTAGTATGTAATTTTCTAATACACATGACATGTATACTATGTCATGGCAAGTTTAATTAGACAACTTATAATATTCATGTATAATAGTATAATAGGATATATTTTTCTAATACACAAAGATCCTAATTAAGAGATATATTAAATAAAATATTATATATACGTACTATATCTACTCTATAAAATATCATGCTATATGAAGGCAATATATGTTATATACAAATATTAATCAGTACAAATATAAATAACCAACAAATGTAGATGCTATTTTTACGGGATAAATAAAATAAGGTTATATTGTTATACATGATATTCATATTTGTTAGGATTGTAGATAAATCAACCTAGTTAGTAGATTACTTATAGGTAGATAAAAAAAGTGACTCTATTTTAATAGAATATACTAAATTTTGATCCGTGCTTTCAAAGCGCGGGTTTATGTTTGATGCAAACTTTATATAATCGCATTTTCTATACAATGTAGAAATGTGGGATAAACTTGTTTAGTTCTTTAATTTCATCAAACATAGTCTTTTTAAAAATACAAGATAATCTTTCGGTGAAAATTTTATATGACCGCATTTTTGGTTTTAGATTTTAGATTGTCAAACCAATATAACCAGAATCCGAACGATATACGGTTACTTTATCGGTTTAGGATGTGTACAAATTAGAACCAAACCCGGCGTGTTATATTTGAATCTGATCCATACTTACAAACATGTCTACTTACATATTATGACACCTATGATATGATATAAATTAGTTTTGATTCAAAATATTCGACCCATATCCCAATAGGTACTTGAATTCTCAAACATAACTTATATTATGTTTTATATTTTGTTAAATTAATTTTATATTTGATAAATATTTTGTCTGTTTATTAGAATAACCCGTAAAATTATAATCATAAAAATATCAGTAATAACATGTTTTATCATATAATTAAATATTAATAGTAGATATTATTAATATTTATTTTATAAAAAATTCTATATATATATATATATATAAACGATTTTAAGACTTTATCTATGATAACTATATTATTATGTATTTGGTGGAGGTTTGAAAAAAATTGTTTATTATTATTATTTTTTTTTTGAATAAAATATTAAATTTGATTCAAAAAGAAAAAGACCTTGTTACACATAGTGTGTCCTTGCCTAATGTTTGTGTAAATAACATTGAAACAAAGCTTGAATAAGAAATACTAAGTTCTTCAAACGCCTCCTCCCTCAAACTATCTCATCCTCCTTTTCAAACATGTTTAGCACTCACTCCTACTAAACACCCAGCTCTCATTCCTACTGGTAGTCAATCCTCTCACTCCTTTTTTTACCCAGTCCTCACTCCTACTGGATAACCAGCTCTCACTCCTACTGGATCAATTCATTCCCATCACACATCCTAACAAAATAACTAGAACGCACTCAGCATTGTCTAGTGGAAAACCAGAACTGCAAACTACCAACCAGCTTCTTGTCTTTAGCAGCCTGAATGATAGTGAACTTATTTCTCACTATCTTATCAATTACTTTGGCCAACAAAATCGCAGGAGAAGCTTTCTGTCCATGTTTTCTTCTGTTTATTTCCCTCCAAACGCTATGAACAGTAGCCTGAAGCACATATCGAAGAGTAAAAAGGAGAAGCCTATCCTGATTCTCATTCACAATGATTCCCAAAATTGTTTATTATTATTTTTTGTATCAGTTACATATATTTAAATGTTATTTTTTTATATCCTAATGTTTTAATTTAGATATGTATATTAAAATATAAAATTGTTTCATTTTTTAATATCTTATGGTAGTATTTTGTTATTTTGTAAATGTAATTCATCTAGTTTATAATTTATAAAATTGATTAATTTATATTATAATTATTATTTTGTGTAATTTTTAGCTACAAATATGAAATATTTATATATAAATGTTATAGAAAGTTATTTCTTATTCTATAAATCAAAATGAGTTAATACTCATTTATAATTTAATTTAATATTATTTACGTTTTTATTACTAAAATAATATTAAAAAAATAAATATTTATTTTTAAAATAAAGATTTATTAAAGATATTGTTAAAATGTAATCTGAAAAAGTAGTTAAGAGTATCCTTTTGATATCTTATTTTGAATATATTTAAATATTATATTAATATTATGTTGTTATTTAATAATAACTAAGTTTGTTATATGTAACATAACACAAAATTAAATAAATGTAATGTGTTTTGAGGTAGACTACTTGCAAGTAGATAAAAAATGCTTCTGTTTCAATAGTATTGATATTATCAAGACATGTCACATTCCTCAACTTTAGTATCATCGACACATTATGTCACTAAGACACTTCTTTTTGAAAACTAAAAGTGGGTCCTAACTAACTCTTAATTGTTTAGTTCGATTTCAACCATAGAATAATTAATTGGTTTCTTCCCTTTCTAGCTTTTTCCTCAACCATTGATCTTCACAAATATAAACGATTCAGATTTAATAAGACAAATCTTGAAAAGACACATATCTACCAATTTACCTCAACCCTTCGATCTACATAAAATCTACAGCTCATATCATTTTTTTCTTTTAGCATCTTCTTCCACATTGAGTTCTTCTGGTGTTGTCCATCCAAAATTTTAAAGCTTGCTAATTAAAATGATAAAAGAGATATTTAAACAAATTCCTAAATACATTCCTGATAGTTGATTTAGTGAAGATGAAGAGAAAAATTGTTTAGAGACATACTACCTCCATTCTTTGAAGAAGTTCAACTCCGAAAATATAACCATGGATTTTGGATCCTTTGCTCAACGACACTCTTGGTAATTCTGATGCACTCAAGGTGATGGTTGGCATCAAAATACCAAAAACACCACTGGTGATGCGTTCGACCACACTATTTTTGTTTCTGGGAAACAACATACTTATCGGAAGCATGAACCAAACATCATCGGTTTATGTCTACTAATCCGGAGGAATGGCCATCCTTCACAACAGAAATCGAGAGTCTGAAGAGACTACAAGAGGACTTTGCGGATATGAGGCTTTCTCATATTCCTCGAAGTATGAATGGTAGAGCGGATGCATTAGCGAAAGAGGAGAGAAGGAAAGGATCTACTTTTTTCCCATATAGACCAGACCAGGCTAGACGGAGATGCTCCTAGGAGGATCGACTCGTCTGATCACCACTTGATCTAGTTTCAGATGGGCGGCGGACAAAAAAAAACAAAAAAAAAAACATAATCGCAGTTATCCAGATGTACACCAACCTTTGTCGTCTACAAGTACACACCCTTTCGCTCCATCCAACTCACCCCAGCCTTCCCTTGTTATCCTTCCACTGCGAGAGAAAAGGCCACGCTCAGAAATTAGTCTGCATCTCACCCCATTATATAAAAATTATATGAATCTCACCCCATTGATGAATACATATGTAATTACACATTAATAAAATATGTCACAACCTCTGTGTACACATGTACAGAATGCCTTAGCATGGACGTCTAGAGGATGCGTACATTTATACAGCCAGGCCATGAGTACACATGTACACTCAACCGAAAAACAAACCTTTCAACCTTCGATTATCCATTTTCTATGTTGTGTTTTTATTGGAGGCATTCTTTTTCATTTAAATACACATGTTTTGATATCCATTTTATGTCGGTGTACACATTGATGTTTGTGGAACATTTTTCGGCTAAGTGTACATATGGATAATGTGGATTGGTGTACATATGAATATGCAACATATATGTACACGATTTTAGTTCTACCTAACTTCTCAAATATTCAAGAATCTTACAACTAAGCGGATAATTTGTTTTTTTCAGTTAGACTTTGAATTTTTGTAGCATACATGAACTGATTACTCATTAAGTAAATGAGTGTGGGAGACGAGAGTATATAGTATAGACCATTGAGGATGTACACAAATTGTTTGCACCTTGCCCCATTGATGAATACATATGTAATTAAGCTGGGGATAAACCTTAATACCAGTGAGAGACACACAACTTCTTCGCCTAGCCCTCATACTTTACCGGCTCCAGTCTCCTACACCAACAAACACAACATTTACATGTTAATCTTGTAAAATAAAATTGTGTACATACCACATATATGTATTACATATTATATCCTAAAATTGTTTATATACATGCTTATACATATGAATACACATTCCAAATTGTATATATAATGTTGTGTACACATGTACACGATCCTTATTGTCCGTATGTAAACACGTATGGTGTACACTCTACCACATTTTTGTTAAATTACGCTCATAATCCCAAAATTTAAATTCCAAATCTAAATCCCTAACCCTAAAATCGAAATCCCTATTTTGACACCACGATTTCCTGCAAATTAACACCACCACTACTCAGAAACACCAAAACAGAATCATATGCTGTGATTGGTGAAATCCTTATTGTTTACATGTTATGAATTCTTAAACCCTCAAAAAACAAACCTCTAATTGCAGAAGGTAACTTCACCCAGAAAAAGTTCTAACCTTTGTCCTATGATGCTCGTTTCCTCTTCGATGTTATTGTCTCCGCCATTACTCTCGCCGGTCAAAATTTTGATGTTGGAATTTGGTCACGTTCACTCTTGAAACTCTCTCCATTTGTTTCTTTCTTCGTCGTTTTATTTTACACAGAAAGAACCAAATTTTTGATGGACCCAAATCAAATATTTAGTTTGTTTTAATCTTATTTGGAGTCCACCACAAAAAAAAAATTCGAATTTGTTAACCTAGACCAACCAGAAAGAAAATATATATTACATATTTGCCCATCTTTGGTTCAGCTTTATGAGGACAAAAGGGTCATCAACCACTAGAAAGTATCTCTATAGCACTAAGTGCTCTCACGTGATGTAAAATCACATAAAATGACATGTATGAAAGTATTACACTCAGGGACAGTTTTATGTTTTTAATATCATTAAAAGACAGTTTGTTATACATAAACACTTTTTCCCAACAACAAGCTTTGACTTTAACTACATAGTTCTAGTATAACTAATAAGATATTTAACTATATATTGTTATTGGCGGGAAAAATTGTCCACCACATATCTGTAATAAAAACACAGAAACTGTCTATGAGTGATATAAACTCTTAAAAATAACTCAATTCAATATATATATATATATATATATATATATATATATATTATGTGACTGATTTATAGACATACGTGTATAAAAGTTGAAAAGAGACAATGTCTAGAGAGAGAAACAAAGCATGTAAAAAAATAAAGATTTTTATAGCTTCTTTTCCGATTGAGAATTGATGTTTGGCAAAGATTTACTAAAACAATCTATTTTCAAAATTTGAATTGTTTGGAATAGAATGCGACATGTGAGATGTACATATTTAATGAAAATATTTTTTAGTGAATGTCAAAGATCTATCATGAAAATTATGGTGAAAGTTTTTTTCAACTAAAAAAAGAAAAACTGTGGTGAAAGTTGCAGAAGATTTATGAGTCTATTGAGAATAAAGGTACAAAGCTCTATTACAGACCTAAAGTAATGAAAATATTTGTGATAGTAAAGAGAAGATTAACAAGTGATGAATATATTTGTAATGAGTCCACACTATGAAGTTAAAATGATATTCTAAATCTAATGAAATAAGTCTCTATTTATAGAGTATGAAAAATGATAAATTTTGATATAATATGTTTTTAAATTTTTTTTTATATATAATAGTTAAATCAAATAATGTAGAAAAGAAAAAAAAGAACAAAAAAGCATGAATGCTTACTTTTTTTCCCCCAATAAGAAGTTGTCACGTCGGCACTATCTATCTTCTCTTCACAACAAATTCAACTAGTTTAATAGTTTCAACTAGTTGAGAGCCACATGTTTTGCATACACATTCAACATCCCATTACACTTTCTCAATTGAGAAAATTTTATTTTCAACATCCCATTGCACTTAGTCTAATATCTTGTTATATTTTAGGAACCATATACCTCACCTCTACCTTTTTTACCATTGTTTTTCAAAATCTTTCTTACAGTATCCCAATTCCAAACGTATATAAGATGCAGACAAGTTCTTTCTTCTTTCAACATAAGACTAAAGACACAAAAAAATACTTTCAGATCATGTGTTAAGAGTATTACATTCATTATAAGCAAGAAACTTAAAAACATTTGTAAAAGCAAACACCGTCTCACATGTTAAAACCCTCAACCACAACTTTTTTTACCGTCCCACTGAAGTCAGCGGTTCCGTGACCGTCAAGTCACCTCCAGACTCCATTGTCACCTCCACATCAAGCACGTTTCCATACGTCTCATACCATCTTCCCAACTTCTCAGTTCTAACAATATCAAGCAAATTATTCGGAAGCTCAGAAACTCCATCCAAAATCTTTACCACTGTAGCCATATCCGGCCTAACCTCTTCAACCTGGTGCGAACACAACACTCCTAGCTTCAGAACAACCTCAAGCTGTCCCTTATCACATTCTTGTCTGATTCTTTCACTAGCCGTCTCTACTATATCACCGTTCTCCCAACGGTTAATAGCCCAATCAGCAAGAACAATCTCATCAGGCTTTGCCCGTGGCTCAAACAGTTTCCTACCGCAAGAAACTTCAAGCATGAACACACCAAAGGCGTAAACATCTGTGCCTGTCGTTGGTCTTCCTGTTCTCATGAGCTCTGGTGCCATGTAACCAAACGTTCCAGCTACTGTAGAGGTCTGAGCTTCATTTCCTTGATCATGTAACTTAGCGAGTCCAAAATCTCCAAGACTTGCATTCATCTTGTCGTCTAACAAGACATTAGCTGGTTTGATGTCTCTATGAATCACAACTTGTAGCCACTCATGATGGAGATAGGAGAGCGCAGAGGCAACATCTTTTATGATCTTGAAACGTTGAGTCCAAGAAAGCTTTTCTTGATCTGAATCTGATCCTCCGTGGAGGTACCTGTCAAGGCTACCATTGGGCATAAAGTCATAAACCAAGTAGAGCTCTTCATTGTACCTGCAGTAACCAAGAAGCCTGACTAGATTCGGATGTCTAAGACGACCAATGGTAGCTATCTCTGCCAAGAACTCACGCATCCCTTGACTTGAGTTGTGTGAAACTCGTTTAACAGCAATCTTTGCATCAGAGCCTGGAAGTGTGCCTTTAAAGACCTGACCAAAACCTCCTTTGCCTAGAAGCTGTTTGAAACCATTTGTGGCTTTGAAAAGTTCTTTGTAAGCAAACCTATGAGGTCCACATTCGATCTCCCATTCCTCTAAAACCTCCATGACCTTCATATGTCTCTTATAAAAGAAGAAACTCAAAGCTGAAGCAACAAGCGCAGCAAAGAGAGCCAATGCCAAAGCCGTCACCAGAACTATCAGAGCTGCCTTAGTTTTTGTTATGGGATATGGAGGAAACGTTGGTATCCCTAAGTCAAGATCTGGAATAGTAATGTAGCCATTTATAAACCATATCCACATGTAATGCATTGCTCCAACCGAGCCAGTAGAGGCTGAGAAGCCTGCATACATCTTGTCCAAAAAGTATGGTGAGAGATCTTGGCTCAGAGAAAGAAGTGGCTTCGTTGGATAATAAGCCTCCTCTGGTGATGATAAGGTCACATTGATCTGTGTATCCTTGTGGCTATACAAGATAGTTAGTCTAAGTAGGTTTCCACTGATCAGAGAGAGGTTTCTGAAATGACCCTCTTGATCATAGTAACCAGCAGGAGCAGATACAATAGACCTCATGCCGTTTATGTTGATACCAACATGGTTATCATTAATGTCACCAAACTCATCATCTTTGTTTATATCAAGCTCAACAGCGAAGATATGATTCGAGGTGTTCCCATTGTTTGCTTCGTTGAAGATTCCAAGGTACTGATCAGCAGATGCGTTTGTTATTCCTCTCGTGGGGGAGATCACAAAGGCCATTCCGTGAGAGCCTTTGTGCTTATGCTCAGGGACAATGACAAAGAAGAAGGTGACAGAGAAAGATGTCATTGTACCGTTGGAGTTCTTGAACTGGAGTATCTCGTCGTGGAAGGCTTGGCCATAGGCGTGTTTCTTGGTGCTCGTTAACGTTCTGAAGCCTTTGACAAATCCAGATGATCCCTGCATAATCAGCTTCCCATTGGTGTATTCAGTACAACAGAGCAGAACAAGGATCAAGAAAATGACCTGTGAAATGAGTTTACTAGACATGATCATTGATGGATTGAAGAGTTAGAAAATGAGAAGTTAGTTTATGTAATCATTTATGTCCTGGAGAGCTTGATGAAAGACAACTAATCCACATAAAAAACAAACATGAACTAGTCAAGACCTGGAGAGACTAAAAATAGAGAGTTAGATAGCTACACGTTGCAGAGTCAATGCCTGCTGCCAATTAATTAAGCAAGTTTGCATCTATTAGAAGCAACATGACAAGTAAATTAGTGACTCCCCTCAAAGAAAACATAAGAACATGACAAGTCAATGCCTAAAACCAATTAATTGAGCAAGTTGTATCTTTAAGAAGCTACATGAAAAGTAAACTAGTTACTTTACACAAAGGATCATATGGACTAGTCAAAACCTGCAAAGATAAAACAGACTGTTAAGTTTTTAGTTTCTTTTTGTTTGTTAGAGTTAGAGAGAACGTTTATGATGATTTGGTAATGATGAGGCAATGGAAAAACGTTCACAGCAGAGAGCTAGCTACGTTGTCGAGTCAACGTCAGCGTTCATGATGCCCACTTCCTCCATGTACCATGGAAAATTCTAAGAGCTAGTCAAATATATTTGTGATAAAACATTTTAAAAATAAGAAATGGTCGACCCTACATCTACAAGCAGTCATCACAGCTTTGTTAATGGTTAATGCATTATTATTTACTTTTTCTTTTGTTTATATCTTTAATACTTAAGTAAGAGGTCAAGTAATGACTTGATCTACAAGAAAACATGAACTAGTCACAAAACCTAGTCACTATTTTTGGTCTCTACAAGTCTTGACTAGTTCATCATGCTCTCCAGGATATAAATGATTACAGAAACTACTTGATTTCTTCTCATTTGTCTAACTCTTCAATATAAAAATGATTATGTCTTGTAAAACTGTCTCACATGTAATTTTCTTGATCCTTGTTCTGTTCTGTTGTACTCAATACACCCGCGGCAAGCTGATAATGCAGGGATCAGCCAGATTCTTCAAAGGTTTCAGAACGTTAACGAGCACTAAGAAGCACACATATGGCCAAGCCTTCCACGACGAGATACTCCAGTTCAAGAACTCCAACGGTACCATGACATCTTTCTCTGTCACCTTCTTCTTTGCCATTGTCCCTGAGTATAAGCACAAAGGCTCTCACGGAATGGCCTTTGTGATCTCCCCCACGAGAGGAATAACAAACGCATCTGCTGATCAGTACCTTGGAATCTTCAATGAAGGAAACAATGGTAACACCTCGAATCATATCTTCGCTGTTGAGCTTGACATAAACAAAGATAATGAGTTTGGTGACATTGATGACAACCATGTTGGTATCAACATAAACGGAATGAGGTCTATTATATCTTCTCCTGCTGGTTATTATGATCAAGAGGGTCAGTTCAGAAACCTTTCTTTCATCAGTGGAGACCTACTTAGAGTCACCATTGTGTATAGCCACAAGGATACACAGATCAATGTCACCTTATCATCACCAGAGGAGGCTTATTATCCAAAGAAGCCACTTCTTTCTCTGAACCAAGATCTCTCCCCATACTTCTTGGAGAAAATGTATGCAGGATTTTCAGCCTCTACTGGCTCAGTTGGAGCAATGCATTACATGTGGATTTGGTTTATAGATGGCTGCATTAATGTGCCAAAACTGGATTTAGGGATACCTGAGATTCCTCCATATCCCAAAGCAAAATCTCAGGTACTATGGATAGTTCTGTTGACGTGCTTATCATTGTCTTTATTGGCTTTCTCTGCTGCTTTGGTTGCAAGTCTCTGTCAATGTTATAATCTGTGGTTTTGATTTGGTTTTCTACTTTTAGTAAACTGTGTGTATATGTATAGTTGTATTGTATTGACTGTTGTGAGCAGAATAAAATCATTTTGATCTTTTTCACCGATATCAATACCAGCTCTTGTGTCAGATCATATGCCTTCAAAAGTTCTACTTCAAACCAAATCCTCTGTCATTATTTGTCCTTTTCATTATGTTACATCTGTAAATTCATAAACCCAAATTACAGCAGCACTCAAATACCAACAAATGAAGCAAAGTTAACATGAAAAGCAAAATGTTCCATCAAAAAGGAAATCACACATATCTGTTAAACGGTTTCCTAGACATCGAGACAGTAGAGTCAATGCTCAAATTTCCTACTGATTTAACTGTCTTGTGCTTCTCAAGAGCCACCACACCTCCAGGTGAACCAGGACCTTTGTTGCTCATGAGCAATGATCCTTTGTTCCATCTAAACATATCTTGACCTTGTTGCGCTGGTGGATACGACATTCTCCTCTTCTCGCTGCTGACCGATGATGGTGTACCCATTACTCTCTCTTTT
The DNA here is from genome assembly GCA_932364175.1 of Eruca vesicaria subsp. sativa. Lineage (NCBI taxonomy): Eukaryota > Viridiplantae > Streptophyta > Magnoliopsida > Brassicales > Brassicaceae > Eruca > Eruca vesicaria. The sequence continues at coordinate 16,142 of CAKOAT010256154.1, read as the reverse complement.
GGGTTGCTGTTTGGTCTAACTTTGGCCTTGGCTGAGACCGTTGGAGCCATGTAGCTTGGGAATGGAGGGCAGCTAGTGAGACTGTCATCATCCTTGAAAGGAGAATCTTGACCTCTTAGTCTTCCTCTGGAATATCTTGATGTGAAGGGTCTGGATAGTGTAGACCTCGACGATTTGGGTGTGGAAGTGTCGAAGTTGTTGTCAAGCTTGAAATGGTGTTGGTTTCTTGACTGAGATAGAGGGCTTGGGCTTAGTCTTGTTGGCGTTAGCCTGTAATGGCTCGGTACAGGACTAGCAAGAGGAAGCTGTTGATCCCCCCAGTTCCACCATAGAGGGAGCCCACCTGAAGTTCGAATGTCCTGAGCAGACTTGGGTGTTACCTTGTGGGAATAGGCATAGGCCATGGATCTTTCTCTCTTGATGATTGCATCAGTTTTCCTCTGTGATCTAGCATCTCTTTCTTCTTTTGTCAGCACACTGTCGTCCCAATGATCATTACCAGCTTCAGATGCAGCCCATTTTGCTTTGTCTTTCTCAACTTGTGTTTGGTTTTCCAACATTTTTATGCGGTGTGACTGAATTTTGGATTGTACACGGACCAGTTTCTGCATGTACTTCATTGCATTTACTGTCTGCCGTTTCACGCTGTATCCTTTCACCACCCCTTGAAGCCTGACTAGACCTTTGAGAGCTTTGAAACTCCTTCTTGCCTGAAATCAATAACTTTCTTGTCTCGGATATGGACGCTAGTGTAGTGGGATGAATCTTTAAACAGAAACAAGAATGTGTGTATACGTACCGTGTAACCTTTGAAAGCTGCTTGAATCTTTGTTGCAGAAACATGTTGGACCAAGATAGTTGGTTCTGGTCTAGGCGTAGTGGGTATTGGAGCATCCAAGGTTGATGGTTCTACTCTTGGAGGAGGCTTTGGTGAAGGTAGTCTTGGAGTTTCCAATCTTAATGAGTCTTCTCCTGGAGTAGGCGGCTTTGGAAGGATGGCCTCAACTCTTGGTGAAGTTGATTCTGGAGAAGGAGGCTTTATAGAGACTACTTGTGGGGAGACAACTCTTGGTGAAGTTGGTCTTAGAGAAGGAACTATGGGAGGGGAAAGTCTCTGAGAAGGAGCTCCAGGCTTCAGAGGAGTACTGGAAGAGGCTGATGATGGATTTGATTGGTCAGGGGTCTTCGGTGAGAGCGATCTTTGAGAGTCCAATCTTGCAAGGTCAGGTCTAAGAGGAGGAGACTGTGGAGAAGCAGCTTGTGGGGAGGCAACTCTTGGAGAAGCAGGCCTCAGAGGAGGAGAGGCTGAGGGTGGATTTGATCGATCAGGAGTAGGAGGTCTGAAAACAAGATTGTGATCTCTCTCAGCTTCTGCCAAAATCTTCTCAATACTACTAGGCTCTCTGAAGATTGGAAGAAATGAACTGCTCTCTCCACGCTTTAGCTTCCCAAAGCCTTTCTCCCTCTTTTCTTTGCCACTCTTTCTCTCTGCTTCCTGCTACCAAAAAAATTGCTCACCAGGAGCCAAAGTAATCTCATCATCAAAAACTCTTTAAACATCCAACACTCTAGCAGTAAAAACAAAAAACAAAAAAAACAAAATCCGTTACACACTTGTTGAGAGTAACAAGCTTACATTGCCTAGCTTCTCTTTGGAATGCGGAGTAAAAACCCTTTTGACCGCAGAAACCCAACTTCCTTTCTTCCCCATTTCTCGAACATTACTTTCCTTACCTTACCTGTCACAAATAAAACATAACTCAAGCTTTGTTGAAGCCTTTTTTTCTTTCAAACACCTCAAAAGATGCACTCTTTTGTACTAGTCTTACCATCTATGCATACAATTGTGTATTGATTAAAACTAAAATTTTCATTAGAAACGTTTCTTACATAGATTGATGGCTAGATGTTGCTAGAAGCTGCAAGTTAGCATGATTGCTTTGTATCACTGACGATGAAGAACAGCTCCAACAACAAAAAGCCTTACCTGCATGATTTAAATGTAACAGCAGTTACAGAAGATCCAAGAACTCAGATACAGAAACTGCCAAATAGAAAGATATGTTATAAGTTGTTGAACTCTCATGAAAAGGAAGTTTTAAATCTTAGGCCAACATAATATCTTCTCTTCATAAAAAAAAAGGTGGTTTGATGCAAAAGACAGAGACAGAGGCAACAGTTTTCAAGTGTAAAAACTCCGAAATTCAGATATTAGCAAATTGAAAGTTGAAAACTTTGCTTAGAGAATTTTATAAGTAAACATACAAGTCACAAGTGAGCTCTTTCTCCTTTTTTTTTAATAAGTAAACAGTTCTCACTCTCTCTAGTCGAAACACAGGAAGACAACAACAAGAACAAGAACAAGAATAGACAGATCTTTTGAAACAATCCAGAAAATTAAATCAAAGAGAAGTAAATAAAAATCCTTTCCTAGGTATATTCACAAGCAACAGGAACTACATACCTTGTCTCTGAGAATTTTGTTTGGTAGCTTTCCCTTCTTCTTCTAAAGGGATAGAGACAGGGAGGGGCAAAAGAAGCAGACACAGAAGAAAAACTCTGGTCTGGTAATTTTCCTCTGTTTCTTCTCAGCTCTCACATAAAAAGTAGGAGACTATTTATTGTATTTTGTTTTCATAATGGGTATTTAAGGAAAAGTATTAGCCTTCTAATCTTTTCTTTGTGTGAGTGGGTAAAATTACTTTGAAATTGTTGAAAAGTCTGCAACTTTGGATCTGGGACTACATGATTTGGAACTTTTTCTTTCCTATTTTCTCTTACTACTTTTTTTATTAGCTCGATTATCATCACGAAAATAGAGCAACAGTTGGCCACTTTATCACTCAACCTTGGCCTACCATTTCTTTTAGCTCACTGTAACCACAAACTCAAAAACTTTTCCCTAGTATACCAAACGGTAACATAATCAACATAATATGGTGGATTGTGTTAGACTACTATATTTTTATTGGATCATTTGATAGTCTATGATCAAGTAAAAACAAAATTGATGGTGGTTTTATATGGAGAATAAAATTTTCCTAGAAAAAAAACTAAACGAATATTTGATATTATTTATTTAAAAAATTAATTTTATACATGTTTATATATGATATTAATTAACATTTTTAAGTAAAATAATCATGCTAAATGGTAAAAATTATATCTAGAAATAAAATATAGCTGTTTATGTTTCTAAGTAAGTATTTTGAATGTTTATAAGTAAGTTTATCCACTCAAACATATTCGATCGAATCCTAAATATAATACTCCTAACTATTTTCTCTAGCGGTAAAATTTTTTTGACAATGTTTCCTCCAGTGAAAATTTTCTAAGAATTTTCCTCCGATGAAAGATGTTTATAGCGTTAACAGTTTTTGTAAAAGAATAAACTGTTTATTTATTGTTATGCCAATGATAGGAACTCAGATATTATAGCAAATGATAAATAGAACCATTCAAACTTTAGATAGCAAACATGAATTCCATAAATAGAGTTCTCTGTTATTCATTTTATTTCTGTAATCAATACAAAGTTTTGGATGTTTTTACTTACGATACTGAAATTTGCAACAACCATAGCCTGAAATAAGAGAAAAATACAATAAGTTACTGATTTAATATTGACAAGGAAGAGTTATAACATAATTGCTTAGAGAGGCTAACTCACTAGGATCAGTGACAGTAACGAGACCAGAGCCTTCGAAGTTGCAATTCAAGTAGTGTCTTCCTTGAGCTTGATAATAAAGATTCATGGCGACAGACGCATGATTAAGAGGAGTATTAGGATCATAACATAAACCTCCTTCCATAATAATTCGACAATCTATTTTAGAACATGCAAAGTCTATGTTTTGTAATAATCTGTTATTATCCGTAACAGGGTTCGCTACACACCAATCGCCTTTGCTCTGCAACAAAGAGCAAGCTCAAATGGAATAAAAATATATATATATGAGACTGATTTTTATTTACCTTTTTAATTTATTTTGGAATTTTGGAATAATCGTAAATGCACGTACCTGTGAGTTTACTCTCATGAAAATTTCAGACGAAAGATATAAAAAGATGATGAAACAAAGGCTTATGTGTGCTTTAGGCATATTTTATTTTGTTTGACGTCTGAAAGTTCGTCTAGAGCTCTATTTCGCCATTTCACTAGATTTAAGTTCTTTATATACACATGTAAAGAGAGACAGTCAACCAAAACCAGTTAAGTGTTATATAAATTTAGCTTAAGTACAAAATGTAAAGATAACTTCTTTTCCAAACTTTACAAATATAACTGTCATTATTTTCAGCAACACATGTCATTCTAATCTTGGAGATATAAACTAGGTGTGTTGAATCACGTTTTTAAGTTTTAATAGCTATAAATAGTTAAAGATAATATTTATTTTTATGTTTTAATAGCTATAAATAGTTAAAGATAATATTTAGAAACTGTATGAAACCGAAATACTTAAGTTTTATGTGTATGGTTATATACACTTTTATATATAATTAACTATCATTTTTCAAGAAAAAACACAAGATTTTTTATTTATTTGCCAGATTTCACAAAAGTTTATTTGTTACTATTAACTTTTAACAACAAAGACAAATTGTCGTATTATCTTAAAGTTTGTAACACATCTAAATTCATAATTTCTTAGATTATTTATTAAATTAAATGAATAAGCAAGTTTTAATAATACAATTTACCTTTTCAATCTAATAATCATATAGTTGAAAACCTAAAAGAAAAGAATGTAATTGGGGCGGAGATTTAAAGTAGATACTCTTTAGCTTGCTTGAAGGATAAACAACTTTTTTTCTTCTTGAGATGCAAATGTATGAAGACAGATTAAACATCAAAAATTACAAAACAATCATTTTCTCAACTAATGAAACAGAGTGTGATGCAAAGTAGAGATCCAGTAAGAGATGACATATAAAGAAAAGGCTAATTCTTGATTCGGATGCTCCGTATTATGTTGGAATTGATACCTGAACCTTTTCCTCCATATGAACCCCAAGATTTCCTTATTTCTCTTGAAATAAGCAGTTTTTATTTATATGTTCATGTTGGCTTATCTAACTTGTTAACCAAAATAGAAAATGTATTGCTTAAAAACTCATTTAATCAAAATGAGAACACAAAACAAAATTGTGACAAACATTAGAAGAACTCTCTTCAGTCTCCGTGTCTTATTTTCCATTTCAGTTGCTATTCAAATGAGTACAACAAACTCATCTCCACCATGGACAACTAAACCAAGAACTCGGACTATGGTTTTACTAGTTTAAACGCACTATATATAACTTTGAAATAAAAATTGATATAAATAAATATATAAACTCAAGCTAGAATATTATTAAAATGTTTCATCTAAGTGACAAGACAAGTCTTCTTCCCACATTCCTTTCTCATTATAATTCATCTACGTATGCTGCCACATTGGCTCGTGTGTGAGATTTACAGATTAGATTTTACTGCCTTAAGACCTAACTAACCCTACTATGTCATCACATTAAATTCATATGTCAAGTATATCATGAACTTATAAAAATTGACCACTAACCCAAATCGATAAAGCAGTAAAGCACACAACTAGAATAGCCATGAATTATCATTTCGAGAAGTCAAGTTAAAAGTAATATCTCATATCAGAACTCAGAAGTAAGATGATATATTGAGCAAATCATAACAGTTTTTGCTAAGGGATATTGTAGCATATGATAGATCGACATGAAGCAAACATGAAATTTCATAAATAGAGTTCTCTGATATTTATTTTATTTTGTAACCAATACATAGCTTTGCATACTTTTACTTACGATACTGATACTTGCAATTCCCATAGCCTAAAAATAAGAGAAAAAAATATAATAAGATATTGATTCAAGATTGACAAAGAAGAGTTACATAGTCTCATAAAGAAGTTAACTCACTAGGATCAGTAATGGTAATGAGACCAGAGCCTTCGAAGTAGCAATCCTGTTGGTGTCTTCCTTGAGCTTGATAATAAAGATTCATGGCATTAGAAGCGTGATTAAGAGGAGTATTAGGATCATAACACGAACCTCCTTCCATAATAATTCCACAATCTATTTTAGAACATGCAAAATCTATGTTCTGTAACAATCTTCCATTATCTGTAACATGGTTCCCTATACACCAATCTCCTTGGCTCTGAGCAAGTTCAAATGGAAAAAGTTATATATAACTGATTTTTATTTTTTATTTTTATTTTGAATTTTGTTTTGGAGTAATCATAAACACGTACCTGTGAGTTTACACTCATGAAAGTTTCAGAAGAAAGATATAAAAAGATGATGAAACAAAGGTTTATGTGTGCTTTAGACATATTTGATTTTGTTGACGTATGCAAACTCTTCTAAAGCTCTGCTTCGTTTTTTACAATTAGATTTAAGTTCTCTTATATATATAACAGACGTTCACCCAATTTTTTTTTTTTTGGAAATTAGTAGACAGCAAAGGAATGGAATATAAAAAAATGGAATAGATTTTATTCTATTACTTTAAATTTTATTTATTGTTTTGTAGAATTGATAGGACAATCATATCAGCCTTTTTATTATAAATGGTAAAAGTAATTGTGGGATGAGTAGAATTAGACTGTTTCATATTATTTCATTCCAAAAATTGACAATTCATTAATTAAATTATAATATTTTCAAATTTTACAAAAGTAACAGTCATTATTTTAAGCAACACATGTCATCCTAATTTTGGAGATAGAGACTAAGCATGTGTCATCCTGATCTTGGAAATAGAGATTAGAGTTTCACTGGTTTCTCTGCTACCACCTACAAACGTAATTTTTACGATTGGTAGCGGCGATTGGTTTTATAAGAGCATCTCCAACCCAACCTCAAATTTTGAGGTTTTTGTCATTCCAACCCAACCTCAAATCCTCAAATTTTGAGGTTTTGAATAGTGACACCTCAAATTTGAGGTTTCACTATTCAAAACCTCAAAACTACAATTCATTTTCTTTTTAGTCCTTGCTATTATTTTCTTTCACAAATACATCTACTAACTTTATTTAGAATAACATAAGTACATAAAAAAAAATAAAGTTGAATAAATATTACATAACATTAAAATAAAATTCACACAAACAAGAAAATACATTAAATAAAACTCACACAAAATAAAAATGCATTAAACAAACTTAACATAAATTAAGAAAATTACATAAACATTTAAATATTACATATTTTACAAGTGGTATAAAAATACCAGAATTAGAATTCATTGGCTAACCGGATCCTGAACCTCAAAAATAATCGAAATATGGTTGATAAGTATTCGGATCAAATGAAGGTTGTTGCTGCTCTTGATTAGTTCTTTTTTGTATGATTTTCGCCTTTTCCAATCTCAAATACTCACGTGTATCAGTATCAACAGAGTCTAAATTTGTTAATAATATCTTATCATCCCGTTCTCGTTCTTTAAGGGCTAATTTCTTAGCCTGATTTTGGAGACGTAATTGCTGCAAATCATAATTCTTACTCCTAGTTGATGCACTTTCTTTTAAGAAATTAAGGATTTGTTCGTTTGATGAAATCATAGAGTCAGCAGATGAATTATTACCTTCAGCCATTTTTCTTTTTAATTTTGCTTTCTTCGATCCAATAGGACGTTGTCATGAATTTGATACACCATCTTCACTGCTTAAATTGATTGAAATGAAGACAATCCAGGAGACTGTGATGTTGGAGATCCAACCGTATCAGTTCCAGCAGTGGGAGTTTCTGGAATATTAATATGGACATTGTCGGTAAACTTCGGAATATTCTTCATCAAAATCCACACATGATCAAACTTAAAACCTTTTGTAAGTTTTGGATCTTGTGTCAGTAAGGTCTTTGCTCTATCCATCTGCATTGATATTTACATAAAAATATGTTTAGTAAATATTCAAATATCATGTATATAAAATAACAAACTTGCTGAATATTAACTTACTATGTCTTGTTTGGATGCTCCACTTGGATGCATATTCTCCACTTGTTGGACACAACTCTTCAAATTCCTGACAGCATAGAGAATAACAATCATCCTACCTTGTAAAGATCTACTGCTTCTACTCTCCCAACTCTCGATTTTTTGTTCATTGTAACTTTTTTCTATCTTTTCCCATAATTTTTTCGTAGCTTGGTTATTGCTAGCTATTGGATCTTGTGAAATTTCTAAATACACTTGACATAACAACTCATCTTCTTGGTGACTGAATGATGAGCCTCTATATTTTTTCCACATTTGTTTCTTAAAAAGAAAGAATTGTTTGAAGTGTGAGTTTTTCTTTATGGGGAGTCTATTATTTAAACACAAGAAAGGATAGATAAGAATGCAAATACATGTACACAAATATGTTTCACAAATTTCCTTATCTACAATGTTGGATATCTTGGATACACTGATGATAAGGTTTCAATCTAACGGTGGATCACAAAAGAGATGTAATGAATGGCACTGATGAGATTTATAGATTTTTTCTTATCTAAAATCTTGGATATTGTGGATAGGATGATGATTGGATTTCAATATAATGGTGTATAGCAAGTGTAATATGATGAATGGTGTAGATGGAATTCTCAGATTTCCTTATCTTATTTAATAGTAATATTTTATCTATAAAAATACATATATAGATGTTAGAAAAACATCGATAGCTTTTTCCTTACCAAAAAATGAATTTTAATATTGGAGATCCATCTTACTCACATAACTCTTCTTCATCAGACTCATCTGAGTTTGATTATTTTTTGATGGATGACATCGAAGCAATGGATAGAGAAGAAAATATTGCTATCAATTTGTTTCTCAACAACAACCGCCTTCTTCACCAAATCACTCACGAAAATGATCAAGTTAATTTTCGAGGGTCTATTCCCGGATACACCGTGACAGAGAAAAAGCCCAACAAAATTTGTTGAGACAATCCTGTATACGGTGAAAGAGAATTCCATCGCTTATTTCGAATGTCGAAAAGGCTTTTTCTTCACATAGTTGATGCTGTTAAACAACATGACAACTACTTCACTCAACGGCGTGATGGTTTAGAAAGACTGGGCTTATCAACCTTGCAAAAAGTAACGGCTGCCTTCCGGATCTTGGCATATGGTATGCCTGCTGATGCCACATACGAATACATCAAAATAGGAGAGTCTACGGCAATCGAATGCATGAAGCGGTTTGTCGAGCAATTGTCGAAATTTTCTCAGAGTGGTATCTCAGGTCACCAACAAAAGAGGATGTCACTAGGCTTCTACACATCGGCCAACAACGTGGATTTCCTAGGATGTTGGGTAGTCTTGATTGTATGCATTGGAAGTGGAAAAATTGTCCAACTGCTTGGGCCAGAAAATTCGCAGGCCGCAGCGGAACACCCACAATCATTCTTGAAGCCGCTGCAGATTGTGATTTGTGGATATGGCATGCCAGGAAGCAACAACGACATAAACGTTTTGAATTCATTAAATTTATTTTCAAAACTTGCTCAAGGTACTGCTCCTTCTGCTAATTATATTATTTAAGGAAATGAGTATAATATGGGCTATTATTTAGCCGATGGTATTTATCCAAAATTTTCAACTATTGTTCAAACTATAAGAGATCCCCAAGGTCCGAGAAAAAATTGTTTGCAGCAAAACAAGAAGCATGTCGAAAAGATGTCGAACGTGCCTTTGGAGTTCTACAATCAAAGTTTGCTATCATAGTAGGATCTGCACGTTACTGGAAGAAAGAAGACCTGCATGATATAATGACATCGTGTATCATAATGCATAACATGATAATCGAGGATGAACGTGATATCACCGCACCAATTAGAGATACAAGATCAGCACCTGAGGTAACTGTTGAAATAGCAGTGAATGAACATACCCGATTTCAACAATTTCTAGCTCGTAACCTATAAATTAAAAATAAAGAGGCTCACTTATCACTTCGGAATGCATTGATTGAACACATATGGGAGCATTACGGAAATAATGTTTGAGTTATTTGGTATTTTGTATGTAATTTTCTAAAATTTGTGTGTATGTGTATTGTTTTATTATATATGTAATTTCTATTATTTTATTATATAATATTGTAATATTATGTGTTGTATAACATATTAAAAGTCTATTTTATATATATTTGTGAAATTTTATCATTATTTGTAACTTTTATTAATGTTAAGGACTGTAATAAAAATAATGTAAAATTTTAAGGATTTTTTTGAGGGTTTATGGTTGGAGTAATCAACCCTCAAATCTTCATTTTGAGGTTTTGCTCTCAGGTTTTGGGTTGGAGATGCTCTAACAATCACACCAAACACTATATATCGTTCCAAACCTCCAGGGACGTGCTAATAGTGTTATGAAAAAGACATTAGCCTTGATCCCCTCATAATTTACAAAAATTGGGGATCCAAAACTCGAAAAAAAAATCGTTGTAGAATAGTTAAAATATATTCTGTTTTCTACTTGTATTCAAAACCAAGCATCAACAAAACTATTGTTAAAATAATATATAGTACATAATATTTTTTTATCTATTCAAGTTCTAAAGATTTTAATTTTTTTTTCCTCAAATTATTTTCATAAAATATGTTAGTATTTCTACTTTAAAATTGTTTCTCTGTCATATTTAGTGGTGTGAATGTTAATTCTTAACATACTAGAATTTATTTGACATATAAATTCTGATGTCTTTTTAGTTTTTTTCCCTCAAAAAATATTATTCATTTTTATTTTCTGGTTTTAAAGAAAATTAAAATTCTTTAAAATAAATATGAAAATGATTTATAACAAAATAAAATTAAAATATTTTAAATATGTATTGTTTTTGAATGATATATTACTTAAAATTTATTATAAAATTCTTATTTTAAATACATATAATCGATCGTGTATTGCCTCGGGGCCCATGAAAGGGTTGGCATGGCACCCGAACCTCTTAAAATTAAGTGGTTTCCGCTAGCGTTTGCGGTTGGATAAATAAATATAAAAATATTTTCTAAAAATACTTTAAAATTTGAAACTAAATTTTAAAATTGAAATATTTTAAGTATATATATATATATATATATATATATATATATATACATATTGTTGTAATTTAAAATTCACTAACAATAGCATTCTTTATATTGTAAAAAATTTAAACCGATAATATTCACTATAAAATTTTAACCTTAATATATAAACACACACATATATATATATACATACATATATAAACGAAACAACAGATTCTTTTAAAAATTAGAATATAAATATACAAAATAACTTTTACTGAAGTTAAAACTTTCATTTAAATTTATAAATAAATAAATGTAATATTGTTATTATTATATTAATAATAATTATATTATCATTATATTTTGTTTTTGCTATTCTTATAACATTATAATGTGTTAATATTAGTAATTTATTATTAAATCACTGCAGTACCTCATAATCAACCATTCATAAATATCCCACAGACGTACCAATTTCTAACCGCTTTATCAGTTGTACAAAACACTTAATAATGTTAGAAACCGCAATCACCCATTGCAACATCCCGCAACCGCTCCTGCAACTGCAACCGCACCCACGATTTTTCAGTTCGCTTGTATTAAGCCTTTTTGTAAACTACAAATACCAAATTTTAAACTTTGATATTTTATGCTAATATCTTGAGATATTTTTTGATAATATTTATAAACTGTATACAATCAAAATAATTAAGTAATTATGTTTATTGTTATGTATGGCTATCATTTGTCAAGAATAATGAGAGTGCTTATTTATTTGCCAGATTTCACATTAAAAAGTTTATTTGTTATTATTAATTTTTGTTAACACAAAATGTCGTAATATCTTAGATTCTTAACACCTCTATACTCATAATATCTTAGATTATTTATATGATTAAATGCATAATAAAGTTTCAATAGTACATGTTACATTTTCTATCTAATAATCATATATTTGAAAATCCACAAAGAAAAAAAATTCTCTAAAATTGGATGAACATATATTTGAAAATCCACAAACTTATTTGAAAAATTTGATTTTTCAGTTCGCTTGTATTAAGCCTTTTTGTAAACTACAAATACCAATTTTAGAGAATTTTTTTTCTTTGAAGGGTAAACAAGTTTTACAAAGCAATGATTTGCTCAATGAAGCAGAGTGAAATATAGAGTAAAAGACCCAATAATATATACAAAACAAAGAAGAAGAAAAAGGTGGAAGAAGAAGCTAATTTTTGATTCGGATGCTCCTACATATGTTGGGATTGATACCTGAAACTTCTCCATATGAACCCAAAAGATTCTTGGTTTCTCTTACTTTCCCTCCACGCCTCTTAACTTTGTTGTGTACATGTCCTGCAAACAAAACTAAGGTCCCAGAAACATCTTAGCTGAGGCAAATAAGCTAACTATTGACAAACTAGCAATCCAAGCGAGTTTATCCTGTTTTTCTTTCTTGTCCTTATTGCGATGTCGAGTCAATACTCTGTTACTCAAATTCTAGGTTTAGGTCAAGATAAAAAAAAAAACAGAAAGGTTTAGAGACAGGTGCACGGTTAGAGAAACAAAAGATCTTGTTGTATGTGTTTGGAAACATTCTAACCTCATTTGAAATCAAACGTTTACCATCCACTCTTTCTTGTATTGACAAGGTCAGTGATGGTTCCCTAAAACAACACAAAATATGGCAATGAGATGGACACATCACATGTAACGGTCTGCAAAAGGTTAGAGTAGTGTATAATCACACCTTGAATAGATTTCTGCTTTGGTAGCTCGTTTAGCTTGTTTGTAAAACTCATCTTCTGATGCAAATACCTCAGTTTCATTCTGGCCATCTTCCTCTGACTTCACACCAGCTCCAACCAAAACTTTGAACTCAATTTCTATGTCGTTCTCCAGTATCATCACTTTTCGGTGAATCATCATCATCATCTCGAGAAACAGTCTTCCAAAACGACAAAGGTAAAAAGGTTTAACAAACTTTGGAAAGACATTCCTAAGTATCACATCTGCTATATGTTAACTTGCTTTCGTTTGGTGGACACAAGCTTGGTGAGCTTACCAGCTGGTACATCACGTGTGCTATTGTCTGCATCATCCACATAATCATGAGATGTCTCAAGCTTCCTGGTAACAAAACGCTTGAACAAAACGATGTCTGGATATATGAAGATAAAGTCATAGCTCACAAAACGCTGGTAAAACAACTCGAGCAGCGACTGCTCCTATATCCAACGCTTACGCAAACACTGTATTACTTGACAAAATCAAAAACCTAGTCACGAATTTTCACCACAGAAAGAGCACTGAAACAAATGGTTCCTTAACACACCTTGTGAAACTTTTTTCTCTGATGAAAGCATCGAATCTAAAATTCCATTGACGAGGCGACTGTTTTAATCCATAAAGAGATTTCTTCAACAAACAGACTTTTCCCTCATCTCCCTTTTTGATGAATCCTTCAAGTTTCTCCTCATCAAGATTTCCATGTAAGAACGATGTCTTAACACCCATTTTCTCTAACTTAGTGTTAAAGTTCACAACAAACGATAACAATATCCGAATGGATACATATTTCACTACTGGAGAAAATATTTCATTGTAATCAACTCTTTCTACTTGAGTGAAACCCTTAACAACCAGACGAGACTTGTATATAGGATCCTCAACCCCTGGAATACCTTCTTTATATTTATAGACCCATTTAGAACCAATCACTCTTTGTCTCTGAGGTCAATTAACAACATCCCAAGTCTCATTCTTGTCCAAAAAAGTCTTCTCATCCCCCATAGATGCCTTCCATTTCTCCTAATCTTTACTCATTCTTTCTTCAGCATATGTATTTGGTTCAGACACTTCTATGTCTGTAGCACAACTTAAAGCATATGCAACAAAATCTCCACTTTCAAAGATAGCTGGAAGCTTAGTTGTTCTTCTGACTCTATCACGTGCTAAAAGATAATCATCAAGACTCTCTGTTGATGAAGAATCATCCTGCTTTTCAACCTCTTTTTCCGATTCAGAACCTGAACTATCACTCCAGTCAGATGATGATGAGGAAGCTCTACCTTCAAAAGTGTTTGATGGGCCTCTAACTAAATCAGGACTGAAAGTAACCTTCTTTTTCCTTTCAGCTTCTCTTCTTCGAACACTATATTTCTGCTGATTGTTGACTTTCCTAACTCAGGAAGCCATAGACGATAACCTTTTGTTCCTTGCGGGTAATCCATAAATATTCCTTTCACAGATCTAGGACTCATCTTGTCTTGAACCGTATGGACATAAGCCACACAACCAAATCTTCTCAGGTGTCCATACTCCACCTTAACCTCTGGCCATAACTCTTCTGGTATCTTGAACTCTATAGCAGCACTAGAAGTTCTATTGATCAAATATACTGTTGTAGAGGCGGCTCTTTTCCAAACCCGACTCAGCAAGCATACATCTGATTTTATCTGCAATGGTTCTATTCATCCTTTCCACAACACCGTTTTGTTAAGGAGTATAAGCACAATTATTTTGCCTCTTAATCCCAGACTCTTCACACATTTTGTCCAACAACACATTGCAAAACTCCAATCCATTATCAGTATGAAAACACTTAATCTTTTTGCATGTCTGATTCTCAACCAGAGCTTTCCATTCAACCATATTAGCATACACTACATCTTTAGTCCGTAGAACTTTATCCAAATCTTTTTTGAGTAATCATCAATCATAGTCAAGAAATATCTGCAACTGGATAAGCTTTCTTCATTAACATGAGATCTCCAAAGATCTGAGTGAATGTAATCAAGAATAGATTCAGAGCTTTGTTTTGCTGTGAGAAATGGTTGTCGATGAGCTTTCCCTAAAACACATTCTTCACATAAACTTAAAGTATGAACTTCCTTTTCATTAAGATAGCCTTTTTTAACCATCATATTCATATTCTTCAAACTCATATGACCAGGTCTAGAGTGCCATATGTTTGTCATATTCATCTCTGCTCTATCCACTGAGACTTCAGCACTCGCAACAACTCCTTGAAGATAATACAACCTATTCCCGTAGCAACCAGATAAAACTTTCTTTCCTTGCTTACAGAATGTCACATCGTAGTCACTTCCCTGGTAGTTGCAGCCACATTTCTCTAACTGGCCGTAGGATATGAGATTCCGACTCATCGTAAGATCACAGTAGACTTTTCAGGATTCACAATCTTGATCTTCCCAATTCCTTTGACTTCACTGGTAGTGATGTTTCCCATGAAGACCTTTCCTCCATCCAACTCTTCAAGATCAAACAACACATGCTTGTTAGGAGTAATATGGAATGAACCCCCAGAGTTTAGTACGCATTCGTCTTTAGTTTCTTAAATGCTTGCAGTAAGAATCATTGGTTTTTCTCTCTCATGAGCAACATTTGCAGTTTCATAGCTTTTATCTTTTCGATTTGGACAATCACGCTTGAAGTGTCCTTCGTTTCCACAGCTCCAACATTCTTTTGATTTAGACGAGTTCTTTGGTTTTGACTTAGAAATGTGATCTATGTTCTTTGATCTTCCATTACAATAAATACCGCCTCCACATTTATCATTTCTTCCTCTAGTCACCACTAGACCTTCTGCGTTTGACCTTGACTTCTCGGTTAAGCCCTTTTCCTTCAACTCAGCTTCTTTAGCATAAGCAGATGTAAACACTTCTTTGATTGTCAATGTTTCCTTCCCGTTTCCATACTTTAAGGTATGATCAAGAGAATCATACTGTGGAGGAAGACTTGTAAGGATCCGAATAGCTTGATCCTCATCCGAAATCTGAATGTTCAAACTAGCAACATCATCAACGAGCTTTAGAACGGTATCTAGATTTTCTTCAATACTTTTACTCTCCACCATTTTATAACTTGCAAAACTCTGATTCATATAGATCCGGTTAGGTAGCCACTACAAGAAATGTGGGTTTTAATAGCATCGTATGATAGCGGTTTTTTCAGTCATGCTATTGTATATCAAGGCTTGCCTTTTGTATAGCGTTTGTCTTTCTGAAACGCTATTTTCGTTATCGCGGGAAAATAAAAATGTTTAGCCGCGTTAAATTTCTTAGTGTAGGCGGCTTACCATTGCAAAAGTACATATAAACG
>CAKOAT010256043.1:7484-30084 GCA_932364175.1 Eruca vesicaria subsp. sativa | reverse complement strand
ACTAAAGAATATCATGACACACTACTTTCATTCATCTATGCTGAAAACAACTCACTTTTGTTATATCTTAATTTATATCTCTTAAGACATATGGTAATTACATAATACCAATTTTTCATTTATCAAAATATTTATTACAAAAATTTTAAATTATTTTTAAGAAAAACTGACCCAGACGACTTTCAGTTAAGTCGTCTGGGCAAACGACTTACGAGGGCTAGAAAAGTAAAAAAAAAATCGCGTTTTTTGTTTGTTCACAAGGAGTTGGTTGTAATTTCAATAGCCTTTTAAGTTACTTTTGCATTTGATTCAAGTTTGGGTTTACTTTTGCATTTCAAATCAAGTTTTGAGTCATATTTGGCAATTTTCCCTTTATTAATTACCCCTATATTGATGAGAACAATAAAATTATTTATAACATTATTGCATTTGAAATGAATAGTAAGCTGAGGTATTATTTACATTAGTATTCTAAAATGACATTCTTTATGTAGGAATAATAAATGTTAAAATGAGACTTTTAAGAAACAAATGAAGTATATTAAATTAAAGAAAAAAACTCTACAGTTTAGTTTTATTGCTGATTGTTTAAACAAGAAATCTTTCCATGTAAAACAATTAGAATATTTCAAGAAATATACTATCTAAATGATACATTAAAAATTTAAAAAGGTGATGCACAAAAATATAAAACAAACTCCTAAAAAAGGTAATCAGAATATTAATAATTTCCCTGATGAACCAACATAGATGTGAAAATAAGTTTTACAATTATTACTTTTTAAATTGCGGTCTTCTTAAGCTTATGAACACTTTAAGTTTAGCATTAAACAAATGTTGATGTCAACTTTGAAAGTTGTTCTACAAGGAGAATCAGTCATGAAGACTTCATAGTAAGTGCATCAACTCATAGAAACCTCATAGAAACCATAAATATTTTCTAATGCTTGAGATTAACAATATATTTTCACAATGACGTAATATAAAAATTTGTATAATATCTAAGGTTTAACAAATTCTTTATTCACTTAACATTTGACCATCATCACATATATATTTTAGATAATAATAACAACAAATTGTAATTTTTACTCATTTCTAATTCAATTTACTATTTGTAATTTTATAACATAGATGTAATATATGTGTAATATATTTATATATATATATATATATATATACTAAACTAGCTATTTTCCTGCACCATATGCAGAAAACAAAGTTTTGAAAATGAAATTATATTTAAAAATAAAATTTATTTAATTTTTAAGTTTATTATTTGGTTATATTATTAGTTTTAAGTTAATTATATATAAAAATTAAGATAAAATAAATAAATTTTATTTAAATGTAATAATATACATGTATATATTTAAAATTAAAATTTTGGAAAGATTTTTTTATCTTTTTTCTTTTGGTTCAAATATATTAAATCAGATTCTATAAAATTAAGAGAAACTTTTGTTAGGTATATAATTATCAAATTATAAAATTAAATATATTTCTAAAAATTATAGATGTTATAAAGAAAACTAACGATATTGGGATTAGAAAATTATTTTTTATATAAAAACCCGCATAAAAGTTTGCAAAAAAAATTATTAACAAAAATTATATAATTAGAAAAATAGACTTGAAAAATATTTCAAATTTTTTAAATATTGTTATATTCATATTTATACTATTATATTGTTTATTGTTATGTTAAATATAATTAATGATTTATTACCATATTCTAAAAGATTAGCAAATATATATATACATATATTATGATTAAATGTAAATGTACATGTCACAGTTAACTACAAATCATGTCATCATTATTAGTGGGCATATCATAATTTGTTTTGGTGAAATTGATTGTGGTGATGACACATGTCAAAATGACTTCGCAAATAATATATAAGAGATATTTCTATTTTCTACTATTATATTATTTATTGTTATGTTAATGATAATTTTTGAGTTACTACCATATTCTAAAAACTTACCAAAATATATATTAATATTAAATGTAAATGTACATGTCATAATTAACTTCAAGTCTTGTCATCATTGTTAGTGGACATGTCATAATTGTTTTGGTGAAATTGATTGTCGTGATGACACATGTTAAAATCACTTTGCAAATAATATATAAGGAACATAATGATATATGTCCAAATAATTTCACAAATAATCACTTCGCAAATAATACATAAGAGATATAATGATATATGTATAATTCCGGCGTAGCCCGGATAAAATCTCCAGTATAATGATATATGAATAAGTCCGGCGTAACCCGAATATATGTATATAATTATAAAGGATATAATGTATATTCCTTATAATGATATATATATATATATATATATATATATATATATATATATATATATATATATATATATATAATCCCCGCGTAGCCCGGATATATGTATATCATTATAAGAGATATATGTATATCATTATAAGGGATATACTTTATATATGTATTCATTATAAGGGATAAAATGTATGTATGTATGACATTATAAGGGATATATCATTATAATGTATATATAAGGGACAAAATCATTATAAAGGATATATCATTAAAAGACATAAAATGTATATGTTATAAGGGATGAAATGTATATATGTATATCATTATAAGGGATATATTATTATAAGGAATAAAATGTATCCATAATAAGGGATAAAATATATACATTATATCCCCTATATATTAAAGGAGAAACATTACAACATTTTTTCTAACCACGTGTCATTACCACAATCATTCTTAGAGTCTTTAGAATATTATGTTGGTCCATCTAAATATATAATAAGGTTTTTATTAAACTAATCATAAATTACTTATTAATGTTTTCATTGTTTCCTTAAATAAAAATAATAGAATTGCCAAATATGATTAAAGAATATATGACAATTAATGATTTTCAATAATAAAGATTTGATAAAAAATAGTGTATTTTAAAAGTTTTAACTTACTAAAATACATTAAACAACTACATTAACTGTATAATAAAAATTTATATTTTTCCGTATATGCTATACTTTGATTTTTTTTAAAACGACTATAAATGACTAAAGTTGTTAAAAAATCTCACATTAAAATTTTTGTCATCCATGGTTAAATTTTTTTATTAACAAAATAGAAATGATTATAAAATTATATAAGTAAGAGTCTCATTTAATATATATATATATATATATATATATATATATATATATATTCTTCAAAATAAATTATGTACCATATAAAAATATATATGTATTTTAATTTCTAATTTGATTTGATTTTTTTTTTGATAAAAATTTTGAACAAATATTGACAACTTAATATTTAGTTTTAAACTTTGCATAATTTTTTAAAATTATAAATTACTAAAAAATGTTAAATATTCACACAAAAAAATTGTTATCAGTGATTTAAAATATTTGTAATAAAAATATAAAAATGAACAAAAAAAATAATATGAGTATAAACTATAATTTAACCGATATCAATATTAAGAATGTCTTATATTTCTACGATAATATCATTTAAACTTAATTGTATATCATATAAAATAGAAAAAATTGTTTAACATTTATAAAAAAGTATTTATATATTTACACCAATTAAATTATATACATAATAGTTACTAAATTTTTGATTATCAATATATATTTATTATTTATAATATGAAAAAATATAATACGTAAAAGTAATGTATATTAGATATTTCTTCCGCGTAAGACGCGGATCTTAACCTAGTGTATATTATTATAAGGGATAAAATGTATATATATCTAGTATAATGATATATGTATAATCCCGGCGTAGTCCGGATATATGTATATCATTATAAAGGATATAATGTATATTCCGACGTAGCCTGAATATATATATCATTATAAAAGATATATGTATATTCCGTGGTTAGTCTAGATATATGTATATCATTATAAGAGATATAATGATATCTCTATAATATTATTTGAGAAGTCAGTTTCCTATGTGTCGCGCTCACGTTAACTCTCACGATGGTTGATTACATAGATACCCTTAATGAATTGTTAGATTTTAAGTTTATTATTATTTTTTTGTATAATTTCTTTTTTACCTTTTTCCAAATAACATATAATAATAAAAAGGAAATATTTCTAAAATTTTAAAACAAATTTAAAACGAAAATATATGTATATAATATGATTTTATTAAAAAGGAAAGTTCACAAAATAGTAATATCCCCATTAATATATATTTTTAAATAACATAAAATATATTTTCAAAATAATAAAAATATATATGTTTATGAACATTCAAAAATTTATCAGTTACACTTTATTTTCTAATATTTTTAGAAATCAACATATAATTTGATAAATATTATGAAAATACATGTATATTTAAGCGATAAATAAACTAATTTGATTGGACTTAACTAAAATGAAAAGTAATTATACTTCAATTTTAATTTAAAAATATATTTAACTCAATATACTCATAAAATGAATGACTCGACTAATCTAATTTATATCCAAAATTAAATATCTAACTACAAAAAGAGCATATAATTTTATAATAATAATAATAATAATAATAATAATAATAATATATTTAATTTTATACATATAAGAGGTTGACTCAAAACATATTAAAAAGAAAAAGAAAATATTAACCAATTACAATTTAATTCTTTTGTAGAATTAATATAAATTCATGAGACTTCAATATATTATCATTATATTCATTTATGTAATTGTGAATCAAACACTTCATCTTATTATTTATTTCATTTTAAGCACAATATATATTAAGTTATATATAATTTAACTATAGTATATTTACATATTTAAGACAATAACCAACCGAAAAATAAGAAAATTAATCAAAGTTTTATTATATTTAGAATAAAAAATTATAACTGAATTTTAAAAATAGATATTATCCAATATACCAAATTGATAACCAAACCAACTATTGATCCAAAAAATAATTAAACTGACAATAATATATCCAAAGTCATATGTATAATTTGAATAATATAATATATAATATTTATTAATATACATTATACATATAAATTTATTCAAAACTAAAACTAAATATCAATTAATTATTTTAAAGTTTTATTTTTATGAATATTCATACCCGTGCATGAGCACGGGAAAATCACCTAGTATGTATAATTTTGCTTAGCCGGAATTAAATCTCTAGTATATATAAAAGGGAAGATAACGTTGCTATTTTCGAAAGGTTTGCAACTTTTCCTAGGTATGGAGATGTACATAGACATCTGCTCATCATCTTCTCCTTCTCTTCCATCAATACCCTTAAGCAGACCTCATATTTACACCTCCATACCCTTCCTCACCATACCTGAATCAACACATCACCGCAGTCTCATCTTCACAGTCTCTGCTTCCTCATCATCTTCACAAACTAAAAACGTATGGAGAAAACAACCAGAGAACTCAACATCATTGAAGACACATCGGAGGTACCAAAGATCCACTTTTCTCGACCACAAAGTTGACATGGACGAGCTTCTAGCTTCAATTCAAAAAACACATAACGAGGAAGAACTTTTCTCTCTACTCTCTTTGTACAAAGACAGACAATTGTCTATACGTTTCATGGTTTCCCTTCTTTCTCGAGAAGAAGACTGGCAGAGATCACTCGCCTTGCTCGATTGGGTTCACGACGAAGCAAAGTATACACCTTCCGTGTTCGCCTACAACGTCGTTCTCCGAAACGTGTTGAGAGCTAAGCAATTCGACATTGCACACGGACTGTTCGACGAAATGCGTCAGAGAGCTCTTGCACCCGATAGGTATACTTATTCGACGCTTATTACTTCGTTTGGTAAAGAAGGTATGTTCGACTCGGCTCTGTCTTGGCTTCAGAAGATGGAACAAGACCGTGTTTCAGGTGATCTTGTCTTGTATAGTAACCTCATTGAGTTGTCTAGGAGGTTGTGTGATTACTCTAAGGCTATTTCGATCTTCTCGAGGTTGAAGAAATCTGGTATTACGCCTGATCTCGTTGCGTATAATTCGATGATTAATGTTTATGGGAAGGCTAAGTTGTTTAGAGAAGCTCGTTTGCTTATAAAGGAGATGAAGGAAGCTGGTGTGGAACCGAACACAGTTAGTTACTCAACTCTTTTGAGTGTTTATGTAGAGAACCAGAAGTTTCTTGAAGCTTTGTCCGTTTTTGCAGAGATGAAAGAGGTGAATTGTCCGTTGGATCTCACGACTTGTAATGTAATGATTGATGTTTATGGTCAGCTTGACATGGTGAAAGAAGCTGATAGGTTGTTTTGGAGTATGAGGAAAATGGATATTGAACCAAATGTTGTTAGCTACAACACGATTCTCCGTGTTTATGGTGAAGCTGAGCTTTTCGGTGAAGCTATTCATCTTTTCAGGTTGATGCAGAGGAAAGACATTGAGCAGAACGTTGTTACTTACAACACGATGATTAAGATCTATGGGACGACTATGGAGCACGAAAAGGCAACGAATCTTGTTCAGGAGATGCAGAGCAGAGGAATCGAACCTAACCCAATTACATACTCAACTATTATCTCAATATGGGGAAAAGCTGGTAAATTAGACCGAGCTGCAACACTGTTTCAGAAACTGAGGAGCTCAGGTGTTGAAATTGACCAAGTTCTGTATCAGACGATGATTGTGGCTTACGAAAGAGTTGGTCTTATGGGTCATGCTAAACGTCTGCTACAGGAGTTAAAGCGTCCTGACAACATACCTAGAGAAACCGCTATCACCATTCTTGCTAAAGCTGGGAGAATAGAAGAGGCCACATGGGTTTTCCGACAAGCTTTTGATTCAGGGGAGGTAAAAGACATATCTGTGTTTGGATGTATGATCAATCTTTACTCGAGAAACCAAAGGTACGTGAATGTCATTGAAGTGTTTGAGAAAATGAGAAGTGCTGGTTATTTCCCGGATTCAAACGCCATAGCTATAGTGTTGAACGCTTACGGGAAGCAAAGAGAGTTCGAAAAGGCGGATACGGTTTACAGAGAGATGCAAGAGGAAGGATGTGTTTTTCCTGATGAAGTTCATTTCCAGATGCTGAGTTTATACTCGTCAAAGAAAAATTTCGAGATGGTCGAATCTTTGTTTGAGAGATTGGAATGTGATCCTAATGTCAATAGCAAGGAGTTGCATTTGGTTGTGGCGGCTCTGTATGAGAGAGCAGATAAACTAAACGATGCTTCAAGAGTCATGAACCGAATGAGAGAACGAGGACTTCTTAACCCATTTTCTGAATGAAATCATGTAACATGATTCTTCGTGTGCTAACATTGAGTAAAACAATCTGCATGTTTGTTCGTCTTCAGTTTCACACTTGTTTATTATTTTAGTTTGTTGATAACCAAATTCGACATCCCTTACATATTACTCATTTCGTTTCAATTTAGTTATTGTTTTGAGTTTTTGTACACAAATTAAAAAATCTATTTAATTTTATATATTTTTAGATAAAAACATTATTACATATAAAGTTAACCACATTTTGATCAGTAAAAATTATAATATCATATCATATAGTTAATAAAATTTACATTGAAATTATAAAACGATAATTATTTTGAAACGGAAATCTTACCCTACGAAGACATAAATTAAAACAAAGAGTATTTTAGAGAAACATTATCACATCAAATTCGTCATAAAAATGATTCTTGAGAATTATTAGAAAAATAAGCTGGTCTATCTAAATATATACTATAGCTTTCATTAAACTAATCCTAAAATCCCTTATTAATTTAAAAAGTTATTCTTCATTCTTTCCTTAAAGTAAAACTACGAAATTATCTAATGTGATTAACATGTATATGATAATAAATGATTTTTTTTATTTGTCATCGATTTTACAGACTCTATGAAGACTCACCAAACTGACAATTTGGCATCCATATGAACGACGATAGACGATTGCTTCTTGGCACTTCGCGGTAGACTGTCCACCTTGGTATTCAGCGTTTGTGAATATGAATGATCTCTAAGTGATTAAAATTTCCTGAAAGGATCTTGATATCGTCCAAACAATTCGCAAAGGCTGGTCATTCCTCTGGTGCATAAACCATCTTCACCAATTGAATATAATCTGTCTCAAAAGTAATATGATATTGATATAAGTTCCTAATATTTTCTATTGCCTATGAGAAGGTTTCCATCTCTGTGTATAGTGGCGAAAGGCTTTCTCTCGTATTCCTTACTTCCTTTTGTCCCTCAAATCCTTCAAATGTATTGTACCAACCCTATCCCGAAAATATTTCTTTGGCTTTCCATGAAGCGTCTATCAAACACCAGCGACCCAGGATTGCATGTAAGCTAATCTCTCCATGCTCGCATGTTTTGGGAATTCCATTTGTGACTGAGGCCTAAGCCTTTGTCCAAAGTAAAGATTTAGTCTCTGCCAACTTCAATGTATCTCTAGGATCCACCTCAATACTACTGAAATTTTTATTATTTCGTCTCTTCTAAATGTACCATAATATCCATGCAAATTAATGAACGTCAATATGCGGGGACGTTCTCCAAATAGATAATCCATATTTGTAAGCAAATCTTAAGAGGGAAAAATAGCTGGATTTGATGGGATCTTAGATACACTTGGACCGCCGGAATACATTAAAAATACATGGTTAATTGATTACTCACTGGCTCCGCATCTCTCACACTGAATATCTCGTTGTATACCCCTGCTCTGCAATTTTTTCTTTACCGATATACAACCCGATACTATTTAACCGAGAAAATGTTTTATTTTTGGTGGACAACAAATCTTCCGAGAGTTTAGAAGGGTACTCGTGAGCCCATACATCGGCAACAATTTTTCTATGTCTGGATATACCTTTTCCACCTGATAACCTGATTTTACCATATACTTTTTGTTAGTTGTGAAGTACCATCCATCTTGATCTACCAACCGATGTCTGCTTAATGGTATACTTTCTATAATCTTCGCATCCTCTAGTTCCACCAAAGACCGTATTACCTAAGAATTCCATGTTCGTGATGTTGGATTGATGAGAGAATCTACAGTGAGATGTGGTAGAGATTTTGTTGGTTGCAATTTGCTGATCTCGTATGAGTGGTTGGGAAATAAGGATTGTTCCATACTGATATAGATGATCACAATCTCACCCGTTTAATTAGTCATTTGCTTACCATAGATCTAGCAGATACATACTACGCTATTTGTATAACGGCGAGTATGAACGGATCGGTTCCAGGGGTAAAGCATTCCTGAAATACCAACATTTGAAGACTCGAGAAAATAACGTGTTAGGTTTCTTAGATAAAAACCTAATTGTATTCCCAACATAGCCTTATTAAAATTCGAAAGATTCTTGAACCCTAAACCTCCTTCACTCTTTCTGGTGCAAACTTTATCCCATGATCTTCAATGTATACCTCATGTATTTCCTCCTGCACCCCACCACAATTTTTCCACCAAACTTGTCAGTTTTGAGGTTACTGCCTTTGGAACTCAATAACAAGACATGACATGGTCTAGTAGCGTCGTGATCACTGACATGATCACCACCTCTTTCCCTTCCTTAGAAAAAGAATTAAAAGTCCAACCATTAACGCTGTTATTTAGGTGTTCTTGGACAAAACCAAAAACTTGTGTCTTAGATCCTCCCAAACTTGCAGGCAGACCCAAATATGAACCAATTGCTCCTATATTATGAATACCTAGTATGTTCCTGAGCTCCTGCCGTACCGATTCCTCAATCTCAAAAACAAATTGAAATGACGAATTTGGGAAGTTTATAAACTGTCTAGACACTTCCTCATATTCTTTCTAAGTTATGAGAATAGTTTAACATTCCTTCTTCTGTGCTTTGCAAAAAAAGAAAAAACTATCTTCTGCAAAAAAAAAAGATGTGATAGATGGACAAGTCCTTGCAACCTTTAATCATGTCAGTTGTTTCTGTCTTTCTGCCTTCTTGATGTTTGGAATGAGTGACTCTGGGCACAGTATAAACAAATATGGAGAAAGAGAATTTCCTTTCCGTAACCCTCTATGCGGAATAATATTTCCTCGTGGATGACTATTTAAAAGTATTTTATATTGCACCGAGGAAATACATTCCATCATCAGCTTAACCCATTTTGTTAAGTAATACCTGAATTAAAGTCCACCCTACTATATCAAACGTTTTACTCATGTTCGTTTTTATTTTGCATAAACTTATTCTGGCACAATTTATTGGCGTGTACTTCGTGGAACATTTCCTGAGCAATGAGTATGTTATTCGACATTTATCTTCCCAGGACAAAAGCTGATTGTGTCTCCGAAATAAGCTTGGGAAGACAAACTTTTAACCGTTGGCAAAGAACCTTCAAAAAATTTTTATAACCCACATTACACAGACTGATCGGCCGCATCTCTGTCATTCTTGTAAGCCTCTCTGTCTTTGAGATTAAGAAAATATTTGTAGTATTTAACCTTGTGTCCAGCTTCCCGGTGCTTAAAAGTTTGTTAACAATTTCCAGTAGTTCCTTCTTAATGATGTGAATATTGGAAGAAAAGTGATGTCATTACATCCGGTCCATGAGCTTTTTCCGGGTGAGTCATAAACAAAACCTGCCGCACCTCCTCCTCCGTCGCCAACCTGATCAGGTGCTGGTTCATTTTATGAGTAACAGATGGTGGAATCTCTTCCATAAAACTGTCAAAATCAGAAGGAGAAGTAGTACCAAATAAATCATCAAAATAATCAACTGCTACTAATTTTACTTTTTTATCCTCTGTTATTCATTGGCCACTCTTATCGTGTAAACCCACAACCCTATTCATAGTTCGGCTTCATCTGTGTGTGATAAAACTTCGTATTAAGATATGTGCATGTATTCCACATATTCCTACTATTTTGTTGCCAATAATCCTCCTCATATACGCTTCATGTAATTTACGAGAGACCTCAATTATTTCCTTTTGTGTCTTACTATTGTCTGATTGTAGCTCTTCCAGATCTTGTAGGAATTTTCTTATCTTATCCCTTCCATATGGGAGATTATTCTTTCTCCATTTAGCAATTTTATAGCGACAATTACTGATTTTGGTGACAAAATCCCCTGAATCATCACCACTCTGCATCTCCAAGCATCAATAGATTCGAATAATACATCATGTACAATCCATATTTTATCAAACCAAATTTGTCCACCTCATCTGGGTACTCTATCCTCCAGAAATACCACAACTGGTCTGTGATAAGAACTTATCATCCCTAGATATTCTGTGTACGAGTATGGGAATAACATATGCCATTCCTCATTTTCTAACACTCGATCTAGGCGGCAGTGAACCATTTCTGCCTTCTCCATCCTTGCCAAGACAATTGGTTACCTTGGTATGGAAACTCTAGAAGCCCCGTGTTTCTAATCATATTGTTATAAGATAGGAAAGATCCTGCACTTCATAAAGAACCGCCTTCGTTTTCATGATTTCCACTAATCTTATTTAAATCTCCAATAATAAACCACGGCTCCAACCTCGGTAAAACGTATCTCGTCAATCTCTCCCAAACTTGATCCCTCATTTTTTGAACCGGGTCACTATATACAAAAGTTAGGAAAACTTGTTTTCCAAGAATTAACGCCTCCACATCTATCAGTCAATTACTTGAATATAATACTTTGACCCATGCTAGTGGTCAAGGTTTAAAGATTTCTACACCTAGGTTTGGAGTTCGAATCCCAGGCTATGCAGTTTTTACACCAAGAGATCTGGGTTTAAATGCCTGGAGAAGACGAATTATGTAGAAAATTGGAGAAAAAACTTACAAGAGATCTTCAGCATGGTGCAAGGAATACCGTCAAGAATGGATCTCATAGGGCGGTTCAGGGTGATGCAATCAGATGTGAATCCTCATAAGAAGGTAGAATTGTCGGCTATAATATCGTCTTTGGAATGTTCTCAGTTTGTAATAGCATAATTAACCATACAAAAAAATAATAATAATTTGATGTGATACTTATTGTTATAAAATAAAGTTAACCCACCACTTATTCCAATTAATGAATTTCATTAATAAAGGTTTACTAATAATTTTATACATTCTATCATTTTTGTTTAAATATTTTGAAAATAAATTAACCAATTACATTAGCCATATAATAAAAAATTTATATTTTTTCGTATATGTTGTGTTTGAATTTTTAAAACGAGTATAAATTACTAAACTGTTAAAAGTATCACATAAACTTTGTGATAAATGGTTTAAGATTTTTTTGCTATAATATGATACTAATGATTATAAGACTCCATGAGTAAGAAGTTTTATTTAATAGGTGTTTATATATATATACATATATATATATATATATATTATTTATATTAAACTTTATACCATACAAAAATACATATTTAGTATTTTGATATTTTCACTGAGAAAATATTGAGAAGTTAATATTTTATGTTTGATATTTGCACTGAATTTTTATAAATGATTATAAATTAATAAAACTATTAAACATCCTACATTAAAAAAAATTATCAATGGTTTAATTTTTTTTTGATAAACATAAAATCATATGTTTAGGAACTTCACTTAATAAATAGTCATAGTAAAATATATTCTATATATATGTTAATACTATTTAAATTTAAATATATATCATAGAAAAAGATAAAAATCTCTTTTTTATCTTAAATGATCGTTAATGAAAAAGAATGATCGTTTAATTTATATGTGTTCGCCAATTTAGTTATATACGTAATAGTTACTTATTTTCAATTATTCAATATATATTTATTATTTATAATATGTAAAACACACATAAAATAAGTAGTAATACATAAATATAATTTGTATATAAATGTTTATCTCGCGCAAGGTGTGGATTTTAACCTAGTGGTTATTGTTCACGAGACGTTAATTATATGCTTTATGGAATCAGGATAGAAGTTAACGAATATTGATATATTTTACATTTATATCAGATATTTTAGTTTTTGGTGTATAATTATAAAAATTAAATATATAAAAGTTTAGACAAATTTATGGATTTGCACTAGTATCATTATTTGCTTAAACAGATTTAGATCAATTTAGGTCGATTTAGACTAATGTTAACCGATTTAGAACGGTTTAAACGGATTTGAATCAAATGAATTTTTTTTAAAAAAAAAAATCATTTCGGCACTTATTTGCTGCATAGGTGAGCATCTAGGCACCACATTGACAAAATTTTAGAACATTGGGCATGGGTATTTGGTTCACTTTGAGTTAGTTATTTTGGATAGTTCTGTTTAGAATTCACTTTAAGAAGCAAAGATATTTTTAGTTTAATCAGTTTTGATAGTTCTTGATAGCCATGGGCATTTAGCCGGAAATGATGACCCGAACTAAACAAACCTGAAAATACCGATTCAGATTGTTTTTTTTTATGTTTACTTGATGGTTATCATTTTCAAATCAATGGGTATCAGTTTGAATTTGGTTCCTACCCTTAAGAAATTGGGTAATCGATTAAATTAAAATGCATAACATAAAGTCTATAATATTATAAACAATGTCATCACACTACTTAAACCCTGGGTTGATATTGCAGAGGGACAGACCGTGACTCGAACTTGGATTAAATAGACAAATAAGTAACTACATTATCACTAGACAACTTTGATTTATATGTGTTAGGTGTTGGGAATAAATAATTCAGGAAGATATTACTCACGCTTTCTATCAGGATCCCAACTTTCAACTTCCTGGCTAGAGAAATCTCGGCTTAAACCCGGCTCCATCCTGCCTCTGGATAAAATGGAAAACTTGTACTAAAGAATTCTTCCATATTTCTGAATATGAAAGTCTCTAACCTAATTTTCGAGGACGAACTACCTATATAAGGGAAACCCAAACCCAAAATAATGGATCGCATAAATCAAAGATGTTAGAACTTATACATGTAAAAGAAAGAAAAAACTAATTTGATAAGTAAATCCTAATAAATTAAAATACAATTAATTTAAGGGGTTCTTTCAAAAGTGACTCAAATTTTCAAGTCAAAAGTAACCTATGTTTTCTTAGAAATTTTGTTTTGTCTTATTCACCCTAGAAGTTCTAGTTATTCATGAAAATGCCATTACTTTTTTCGATAATGATGCTTTTACTTTACCATCCCCATCTTCACCAAATATTAACAACTTCCCCATTGACATCAATACCTCAACCACCATAAACTACCAAATTGAGATTTTTAATGCCCTAAAATTTTGATTTTTTCTCATCCTTTGTCATTTTATATCCACACAAACCACATATCTTACACGTTCTCTCAAAATTCATCAAAAAAAAAACTGAAGATTTTGATTAAATCTTGGTGATTGGAGAAATCACGCAACTTATTTCACGAGTTCAAGGTATGAAATCGCGAGTATGAAGCTGTTGTGGGGAAGTTCTTGATGGTTATCATTTTCAAATCAATGGGTATCGGTTTGAATTTGCTTCCTACCCTTAAGAAATTGGGTAATAGATTAAATCAAAATGCATAAGATAAAGTCTATTATATTAGAAATAATGTCATCACATTACTTAAACCCTGGGTTGATATTGCAGAGGGACAGACCGTGACTCGAACTTGGATTAAATAGACAAATAAGTAACTACATTATCACTAGACCACTTTGATTTATATGTGTTAGGTGTTGGGAATAAATAATTCAGGAAGATATTACTCACGCTTTCTATCAGGATCCCAACTTTCAAATTCCTGGCTAGAGAAATCTCAGCTCAAACATGGCTCCATTCTGCCTCCGGATAAAATGGAAAACTTGTACTAAAGAATTCTACCAAATTTCTGAATATGAAAGTCTCTAACCTAATTTTCGAGGACGAACTACCTATATAAGGGAAACCCAAACCCAAAATAATGGATCGCATAAATCAAAGATGTTAGAACTTATACATGTTAAAGAAAAAAAAACTAGTTTGATAAGTAAATCCTAATAAATTAAAAAATATAATTAATTTAAGGGGTTCTTTCGAAAGTGACTCAAAATTTCAAATCAAAAGTAACCTATGTTTTCTTGGAAATTTTGTTTTGTATTATTCACCCTAGAAGTTCTAGTTATTCATGAAAATGCCATTACTTTTTTCGATAATGATGCTTTTACTTTACCATCCTCATCTTCACCAAATATTAACAACTTCCCCATTGACATCAATACCTCAACCACCATGAACTAACAAATTGAGAATTTTAATGCCCTAAAGTTTTTATTTTTTCTCATCCTTTGTCATTTTATATCCACACAAACCACATATCTTACACTTTCTCTCAAAATTCATCAAAAAAAACTGAAGATTTTGATTAAATCTTGGTGATTGGAGAAATCACGCAACTTATTTCACGAGTTCAAGGTATGAAATCGCGAGTATGTAGCTGTTGTGGGGAAGTTCTTGATGGTTATCATTTTCAAATCAATGGGTATCGGTTTGAATTTGGTTCCTACCCTTAAGAAATTGGGTAATCGATTAAATCAAAATGCATAATATTAAGTCTATAATATTAGAAATAATGTCATCATACTACTTTAACCCTGGGTTGATATTGCAGAGGGACAGACCGTGACTCGAAATTGGATTAAATAGACAAATAAGTAACTACATTATCACTAGACCACTTTGATTTATATGTGTTAGGTGTTGGGAATAAATAATTCAGGAAGATATTACTCATGCTTTCTATCAGGATCCCAACTTTCAAATTCCTGGCTAGAGAAATCTCAGCTCAAACATGGCTCCATCCTGCCTCCGGATAAAATGGAAAACTTGTACTAAAGAATTCTACCAAATTTCTGAATATGAAAGTCTCTAACCTAATTTTCGAGGACGAACTACCTATATAAGGGAAACCCAAACCCAAAATAATGGATCGCATAAATCAAAGATGTTAGAACTTATACATGTTAAAGACAAAAAAAAACTAATTTGATAAGTAAATCCTAATAAATTAAAATATAATTAATTTAAGGGGTTCTTTCGAAAGTGACTCAAAATTTCAAATCAAAAGTAACCTATGTTTTCTTGGAAATTTTGTTTTGTCTTATTCACCCTAGAAGTTCTAGTTATTCAAGAAAATGCCATTACTTTTTTCGATAATGATGCTTTTACTTTACCATCCTCATCTTCACCAAATATTAACAACTTCCCCATTGACATCAATACCTCAACCACCATGAACTACCAAATTGAGAATTTTAATGCCCTAAAGTTTTGATTATTTCTCATCCTTTGTCATTTTATATCCACACAAACCACATATCTTACACTTTCTCTCAAAATTCATCAAAAAAAACTGAAGCTTTTGATTAAATCTTGGTGATTGGAGAAATCACGCAACTTATTTCACGAGTTCAAGGTATGAAATCGCGAGTATGTAGCTGTTGTGGGGAAGTTCTTGATGGTTATCATTTTCAAATCAATGGGTATCGGTTTGAATTTGGTTCCTACCCTTAAGAAATTGGGTAATCGATTAAATCAAAATGCATAACATTAAGTCTATAATATTAGAAATAATGTCATCATACTACTTTAACCCTGGGTTGATATTGCAGAGGGACAGACCGTGACTCGAAATTGGATTAAATAGACAAATAAGTAACTACATTATCACTAGACCACTTTGATTTATATGTGTTAGGTGTTGGGAATAAATAATTCAGGAAGATATTACTCACGCTTTCTATCAGGATCCCAACTTTCAAATTCCTGGCTAGAGAAATCTCAACTCAAACATGGCTCCATCCTGCCTCCGGATAAAATGGAAAACTTGTACTAAAGAATTCTACCAAATTTCTGAATATGAAAGTCTCTAACCTAATTTTCGAGGACGAACTACCTATATAAGGGAAACCCAAACCCAAAATAATGGATCGCATAAATCAAAGATGTTAGAACTTATACATGTTAAAGAAAAAAAAACTAATTTGATAAGTAAATCCTAATAAATTAAAATATAATTAATTTAAGGGGTTCTTTCGAAAGTGACTCAAAATTTCAAATCAAAAGTAACCTATGTTTTCTTGGAAATTTTGTTTTGTCTTATTCACCCTAGAAGTTCTAGTTATTCATGAAAATGCCATTACTTTTTTCGATAATGATGCTTTTACTTTACCATCCTCATCTTCACCAAATATTAACAACTTCCCCATTGACATCAATACCTCAACCACCATGAACTACCAAATTGAGAATTTTAATGCCCTAAAGTTTTGATTTTTTCTCATCCTTTGTCATTTTATATCCACACAAACCACATATCTTACACTTTCTCTCAAAATTCATCAAAAAAAACTGAAGATTTTGATTAAATCTTGGTGATTGGAGAAATCACGCAACTTATTTCACGAGTTCAAGGTATGAAATCGCGAGTATGTAGCTGTTGTGGGGAAGTTCTTGATGGTTATCATTTTCAAATCAATGGGTATTGGTTTGAATTTGGTTCCTACCCTTAAGAAATTGGGTAATCGATTAAATCAAAATGCATAACATTAAGTCTATAATATTAGAAATAATGTCATCATACTACTTTAACCCTGGGTTGATATTGCAGAGGGACAGACCGTGACTCGAAATTGGATTAAATAGACAAATAAGTAACTACATTATCACTAGACCACTTTGATTTATATGTGTTAGGTGTTGGGAATAAATAATTCAGGAAAATATTACTCACGCTTTCTATCAGGATCCCAACTTTCAAATTCCTGGCTAGAGAAATCTCGGCTCAAACCCGGCTCCATCCTGCCTCCAGATAAAATGGAAAACTTGTACTAAAGAATTCTTCCATGTTTCTGAATATGAAAGCCTATAACCTAATTTTCGAGGACGAACTACCTATATAAGGGAAACCCAAACCCAAAATAATGGATCGCATAAATCAAAGATGTTAGAATTTATACATGTAAAAGAAAAAAAAACCTAATTTGATAAGTAAATCCTAATAAATTAAAATACAATTAATTGAAGGGGTTCTTTCAAAAGTGACTTAAAATTTCAAGTCAAAAGTAACCTATGTTTTATTGGAATTTTTTTTTACCTTATTCACCCTAGAAGTTCTAGTTATTCATGAAAATGCCATTACTTTTTTCGATAATGATGCTTTTACTTTACCATCCTCATCTTCACCAAATATTAACAACTTTTCCATTGACATCAATACCTGAACCACCATGAACTACCAAATTGAGAGTTTTAATGGCCTAAAGTTTTGATTTTTTCTCATCCTTTCTCATTTTATATCCACACAAACCACATATCTTGCACTTTCTCTCAAAATTCATCAAAAAAACTGAAGATTTTGATTAAGTCTTTGTGATTGGAGAAATCACGCAACTTATTTCATGAGTTCAAGGTATGAAATCGCGAACCACATTATATTTTTCAGATCTGTTCGACGCATAAGACTTCTTTAGAAGTCTTCTTCACCGAGAAGTCTTCTAAAATCTTCTGGTCAATGCATAGGTTAGTTTTGAAATTGATTGTTTGTGTGTTTTTAATGTAGAAGACTTCCCTAGAAGTCTTCTAACTTTCTTTTGTAAGCAAAAAATTTCAAATTTCTAAGAGAAGTCTTCCTTAAAATTCTTTTCGGATAAACAAGTTAGTTTTAAATTTGGCCAAAGTTGGTCAGAAATTTGACATTTTGTAGAAGACTTCTTTAGTAGTCTTCCAAGAGAAAACTTCTATAGAAGTCTTCTGAAAGTCTTCTCTATGTTTTCTCAATGCCGGAACATGTATGCATGGCTTACTTTTGCAATTGAAAAATTAAAATAAAACATTTAACAAAAAAGCAGACGACTTCTAAAGAAGTCGTCTCGATTTTAATTCTGGGTTTTGGTCAAACCTTTTGCCCGTGAAAGAAGTCTTCTCTAGAAAAGTCAAATATAGTCAATTGTAAAAGTAACCCACCAGACTTCTTACGGCATTTAGAAGACTTCCAGACGACTTATAGAATGCTTCTTTTGAAGTATTCACCGAGTAGACTTCCCTAGAAGTCTTCTACAAAAAGTCAAATTTCTGACCAACTTCGGTCAAATTCAAAACTCACATGTTTATCCGAGAAGACTTCCTTGGAAGTCTTCTCTGGGAATTTCGAAAAAAATTCAATTTTAAAAGTAAGCCAATATTTACAAAGAAAAACTTCCAAGGATGTCTTCTGTAGAGTAGACTTCTTAAGAAGTATTCCTTCGTAAATTTGCAATTGCAAAAATGATGTAAATCTTTACTAAACCTCAAATTTATCCAAAATCAAAATGAATTTTTAATATTTTCTTTCTAATTCATGTTTATTATTCAATACTGGGACTACATAGTCGAATTCATAACTTAATTGGTGATAATTATGAAGCTATAAACATTGATGTTTAATAATGGTTCTAGCTAAACGAGGAAGTCTTCTATACGTCGTCCTCATAGAAGACTTGCAGAAGACTTCATAAGAAGTCTTCTCCGATGATTTTGTTTTAATAGATTGATGTTCTGTGTTTGGTAATGTGTTATAATCTGGTTTTTTTTTTTTTGCAGATGATTCAGCCGTTAACTGTAGTCTATAGAGAATGGTTTTTCAGTGATAATTATTAGGATTTTGTGGTAGATGATGTCAAGAGAACGAGAATGTGATTTCTGAGTGATAGTTTTACACATGCCGATCTCGTTGAAACGGCTCAAGAGGATTATAACCTAGAGACGAATAGAGAGGTTGTGGATTTTACTTACTCTTTATCAGAAGAAATGATGCAACAAATGGCTCCAGATACTCCTCTTATTCATGTCACAAGTGATAGAAAAGTTCAGAACTTGATCGAGATATGTAAAACCCATGATGTACGTCTTTGTGTATCAAGCCGAAGCAGGATGATGACTGTTAGAGATGTGACTGAAGTCTCAGATGAGGGGAAATATATTAATGAAGTCTCAGATAAGGGAGAAGAAGAAGATTATGAAGGTGGTGATGAAGTTTCATGTGAAGAGGAGGAGGATGCTGATGTCCCCAATATTGCTGAAGTAGATGAGGATGACTGTAGATTACAGTGTGTATGGAAAAGTGAAAGATGAGGATGAGGAGTAGAGGCAGATGATATGTGTTTTGGGGGTTTCAAAGTGCCATATGCTAGTGAAGGAGGGAGCTCAAATATGGCGTTTTCTGACAATATCTATGTCAACCAGAGTTTTGTTAGCAGAGAAGCATTGGTTTCAGAGATGCGGTTGACAGCACTGAAGCTGAAATTCTCCTTCATACTATACAAGGTTACTAAAACTCTAGTAGTTGAAAAATGTCATGTTGCTGGGTGCGGATTGAAGCTTAGAGCGGGTGTGAAACATGCAACAAACACGTTTTGGGTAACCAACTATCTGAAAACTCACACATGTTCGGTGTCTGATCGAATGGCTCAATGGAAACATTCTACTCGAAAATATGTTGCTAAGCTTTTCATAGATCGCGTTGGAATCATTGATGGGTTAAATCCGAAGCATATCAAAGATGCAATGAAGAACATGTGTGGAATGGAGCTAGACTACTCCACTTCATACATAGCATTGTTATATGCCCAAGAATTGGTAAGAGGATCAGCAGAAAATTGGTATGAGCGGCTGCCTTCATATCTGGAGAAAATCAAGATAGCAAATCCGGGTTCTATCACTATTATAGAACT
This sequence comes from Eruca vesicaria subsp. sativa, assembly GCA_932364175.1. Taxonomy (NCBI): domain Eukaryota; kingdom Viridiplantae; phylum Streptophyta; class Magnoliopsida; order Brassicales; family Brassicaceae; genus Eruca; species Eruca vesicaria. Next base: position 9,407 of record CAKOAT010256043.1, on the reverse strand, counting down.
TGATGATAAAGAGAGATTTAAGTATATGTTTCTAGCTTTTGGAGCATCTATTAATGGTTTTCAGTATCAGCGAAGGGTCATTGTGGTTGATGGGACTCACCTAAGCGAGAAGTATGGAGGTGTTATGCTAGTTGCAGCTGCACAAGATGTTAATTTTCAGATATCTACCTGGGATTTTGCAATTGTATATGCTGAAGATGAAAGCTCTTGAGAATGGTTCATCACACAATTGAGCAGTTGTATATCTGACGAGCATACTTTGGTGATAGTCTCCGACCGTCACACAGCTATTAAAGCGCATGTGATAAGGTGTTTTCTTGGGCAACCCGAGGAATATGATATTATCACCTTCAACAGAACATTGTCCAAACGTTTAAGGGAAAACATCTCTTGTACTTGGTTAAAGGCGCATCTTATGCTCATACAATTTACGACTTCGACCGGTACATGGACGAGATTCGGAGTGCTAATCCGGCGCTGGCAACATACTTGGAGAACACGGACGTGAGACTATGGTCACGGGTTCATTGTCATGGAGATAGGTACAATTTAAAAATGAGCAACATAGCTGAATCTATTAAATCCGCACTGAAGCCAGCAAGAGGATTCCCTATATCATTCCTGTTAGAGTTTATAAGGGAGAAGCTGAGAAAGTGAAAGTGGAAAAGGAGAGAAGATGCATTGAGTCTCACATCTGAGCATAGTCGGGGAGTTGAGCGCTTATTGGCGATTCAGTCAGAGATAGCGAACACTATGTCTGTACAACCAATTGATGGATGGAAATTCTTTATAACAGGTGGCAAGCGGAACTGTATTGTTGATTTGCAACAGTTCAAGTGTGATTGTGGTGTCTATGGAATCGAGAAAGTTCCTTGCTCACATGCTATAGCTGCTGGAACTTTTTCTAAGTTGCATATCGCCTCACTTCTGTCTCCGCTATACTCAAGGGAGCATTTGTACGTAGGGTACTCACAGAACATATACTTGAGCTGTAGAAGTTGAGATCCGCAAATGTCTTCCTCTGGACGTAAAGCGTGGTCCGGGTCGACAAAAGAAGTCAAAATGGCAATCTTGTTGGAGCTATTCAGGTTCAGAGGACACAAACCGAGGAAACTACACAAGGATTACAGCTTCTCAAACTGCAAACAACCTGGTCATACACGTCCAAACTGCAACGAACCTATTATCTAAGTCTTCTCAACATCTGCTGTAAGTCTTCTTTGAGTCGTCTGAATGTCTTCTTTGCTGAAAGTCTTCTTGACGTCTTCTGGAAGACTTCCACCTTTCTTTTCAAACTTGGTATCAAGAAAGCAAAGCCTATTGGACATAAAATGCTCTGGATGCTCGGAATATCAAAGCCTCAACAAATTGAGAAAACCATCCATGTGCTGCATTCAAAATATAACAAGTCAGAGCGTTTCTGTAGAGACAAAAAAAAATTCAAGAAGACATCAGGAAGACAATTCAGAAAGACTTAAGGAAGTCTTTGTGAAGTCTTCTGGTCCGAGTGGTGTTTCGGAGACTTACAGAGACCATGAGCCATTTCAGGGTGGTTTGGAGGATGGCAAACCACAAACTTCAACTTCCTTTTGGTTTTTGATCAAAAGGTAGTTTGTAAACAGCAAAACTTGAAATTTTTTTCAAGATGTGTGGGATACCAAGAAGACTTACGGATATTTTTTTTCAAAATTTCAAGAAGCACTTTAAATTTCTTCTTGTCAACGGGTGAAAAAGGATCATATCCATGAACAACTTTCTTGGTTGGAACGAACTGTTTCGCTGTGCTATTTCCCTGAAGTGGAGATTGCTGTGAGAGAGAAAACTTACTCTCATGTTCACTCTTTGCACGGTAATAATCCTTAATTATATCTTTCTTTGATACGCGTCTCTCTTCCCCCCCCCCCCCCCCCCCCCCCCCCCCCC
>CAKOAT010255932.1:0-19312 GCA_932364175.1 Eruca vesicaria subsp. sativa | reverse complement strand
CCCGTGGCGAAGAGTCGTGATTAGGTTTTCGATTTTGTTGAGTACTACAACGTTTGCGTGAGCGTTGGCTGTACGAGTAGTCGCTGCTGGATTTGCTTTACCAGCGTCTTTTTGCGAGTTGCGACTTTGTCTTTCATACATCCAGACATCGTTTTGGTCAAGCGTTTTGCGGCTATGAGTAAGAGTAATCCGACCCCCCTTCTTCTAGCGCCAAACTGTGGGAACTGAGATTCACACTTGTCGATTTCCGTTAAATATGGAAACTTTGGAAAACCCTAATTTCCCAGAGGAACCGGATCTCTGCGAAAGCCAACGACAAGTAACCAAATAAATGCGGAAAAATATGAAAAACACAATAAAACATATTTATAAAGAAAGTCGATCTTATTTCCGATTCGCGTAAGAGCGTTGCGATCATTACAAGGAATTACAAAGGCTTTGGCCGCAGGGGCCATCAGCAAGTTACAAACATAAAACCCTAGATCTAGTCGAGTCACAGCTCGATAACGAAAGACGGAAAAAGATAGGAAAAAAGGTTTGATTGATTTCGGACTGAACCTTATGAAAGGCTGCCTACGTACCCCTTTCGGGGATCAAGTCGAACGTAGTTCAGTTGGTAAAGCTGGACCAGAGATCGAACTGCCTGGGCGAGTTCGTCTAGTAATTGAGCGCCAGTCATAGAAACCGAACTTATCGAGAAAAAACCTAAGTTTCTAAGTGCGGAAAATTCTAAGTCTAGAAAAGTTGGGAAAGTGTCAGATGAGAGCTCTGGATTTCGTCCCTCTTCTTCTGCCCTATGCCTCTTGCTTATATACTCCCTTCCTAGGCGGTTTAGTCTTTCCATTTCGCCCAGATTCGAGTTTAATGGGAATCTTCCATTTATCTCGATCTTTCCTTTTTTCCCGCGGAAATCTTCTATTTATCCTCAAACATGACATTTATCTTCAAGTTTGACATTTATCTTCTTTCTGCGAGTAAATCGCCAAAACGTCGTCGTATCTTCGGGTTAGACTTCGTTTAAAGTCGCGAGTGGCTTTTATCGCGTTTTATGACTTTCCGAGCCGTTTTGCGATAAATCCATTTTACGACTTTAGACGAGATCGTTTCCTGATACGATGCCGTTTTTAGATAAGTTTCTCGAGTTAATCGTAAAGCTAAGCAATGTTCGATGTTTCGATTAATCGTTGCCGTTTTCTACGATTTACTCGGGGTTTTATTAAAAACGCGTTTTGTACGATTTTTACAAAAAAATCTTGAATAAATCGTATAGTTTAGGAAATATTCGGTGTTTTGTTTAACCGTTGCCGTTTTATACGATTTCCTCGAGTTCTTTTCGAGAAAACAAAGTTTTACAGTTTTTATCGTAAAACTCGAACGATAGGACAGATCGAGACGAAACAGGAAACATTTCGACCGTGATTCGGAATACGATCGTGTCAAAGGACGTATGCCTTGAATCAAGGATGTGGGAGATCGAGGCTCGGGATGGTCGGCTCGACGTACGGCGAGCTAGTTCAGCTTGGTCAGGTCGCCATATGGCGAACTAGGCGATAAAACCTGTGGGGCAAAGTCAGTAGTTCGCCTGCTGGCCCGGCTTAGTTCGCCAGCAGGCGAACTAGCGAAGAGGCTCCTAGTTCGCCTGCTGGCGAACTAAGCCGGCCCGGCTTAGTTCGCCAGCACGCGAACTAGTGGAGAGGCTCCTAGTTCGCCTGCTGGCGAACTAAGCCAGCTCGGCTTAGTTCGACAGCAGGCGAACTAGTCGTGACTAGTTCGCGTTTTGCGGCGGTTTCGGTTTTTCGTGATTTTGTAAAATGATTCTCGAGTTTTATAAAACAATCTTCGAGTTTTATAAAACGATTCTCGAGTTTTATAAAATGATTCTCGAGTTTTATAAAACGATTCTTCAAATTTTTATAATACGATTCTCGAGTTTTATAAAATGATTGTTGAGTTTTATAAAATGATTCTCGAGTTTTATAAAACGATTCTCAAGTTTTATAAAACGATTCTCGAGTTTTATAAAACGATTCTTCGAGTTTTATAAAACGATTCTCCGAGTTTTATAAACGATTCTCCGAGTTTTATAAAACGATTCTTGAGTTTTATAAAACGATTCTCGAGTTTTATAAAACGATACTTCGAGTTTTATAAAACGATTTCTTTTATATTTTCTGCGGAGACATTTTGTCCATTGATTTCGTTGTGACCGATTTTGACACTAACATTTTATAAAACTCGATGATCGTTTTATAAAAACTCGAAGAACAGTTTTATAAAACTCGAGAATCTTTTTATAAAACTCGAGAATTGTTTTATAAAAATCGAGAATCATTTTATAAAACTCGAGAATCGTTTTAAAAAATCGCAAAAAACCGAAACCGCCGCAAAACGCGAACTAGTCACGACTAGTTCGCCTACTGGCGAACTAAGCCAGCTCGGCTTAGTTCGCCAGCAGGCAAACTAGGAGTCTCTCGAATAGTTCGCCTGCTGGCGAACTAAGCCAGCTCGGCTTAGTTCGCCAGCAGGCGAACTAGGAGACTCTTGACTAGTTCGCCTGCTGGCGAACTAAGCCAGCTCGGCTTAGTTCGCCAGCAGGCGAACTAGGAACACCCTGACTAGTTCGCCTGCTGGCGAGCCAAGCTGGCTTAGTTCGCCATCAGGCGAACTAGAAGCTCCTCGGACAGCTGGACCGGACCGGCTCGATTCTCCGTACGCTGAACTGATCATCCCGAGCCTCGATCTCCTGCATCCCCGATTCGAAACTTACGCCCTTCGACATGGTTGCATTCTGAACCACGGCCGAAATGTCTCTCGTTTCGTCTCGACCCGACTTATCGTTCGAGTTTTACGAAAAAAACCATAAAACTCCGCTTTCTCGAAAAGAACTCAAAGAAATCGTATAAAATTGTAACGGTTAAGAAAGACACCAAACATCGCCTAAACTATACGATTTATCCGAGATTTTTTGTTAAGATCATAAAAATGCGTTTTTAATAAAAAACGTCGAGAAACTCGTAAAAAACGGCATCGGATCAGGAAACGATCTCGTATAAAATCGTAAAACGGTTTTTATCGTAAAACGGCCCGAAAGGTCCTAAGACACGATAAAAATCCATCTCGCGATATTAACGAAATCAAACCCGAAGATACGATAAAGTTTTGACGGTTTATTCGCAGAAGGGAAATAAAAGGCAAGTTTGAAGATAAATAGAAGATTTCCGCGGGAAGAAAGGAAGGATGGAGATAAAAGGAAGTTTCCCGATAAACTCGAATCCGGGCAAAAAGGAAAGATTGAGCCGCTTGGGAAAGGAGTATATAAGCCAGAAGCATAGGGAAGAGGAGGGGGACGCAAATCAGACCTAAAAAGGCAGGATGTTAGCTTAGGAATTTAGGACTTAGCATTTAGAATAGCAATCCAGATCCTTAGAACGTTTCGACGTCTAAGTTCTTCAATTATCTTTGTAACAGTTGTCGATTTCTTACTTAATAAAAGCTTTCATACAAATTATTTATTCTCTGTTCTTCGTTATTCATTCATATTCTGTTAATTTCGTTTGTTTTAGTGATTTCCTCAGAGATCCAGGACCTCGGGAAAATTAGGGTTTCTTCCTAAGTTTCCATATTTGACGGAAAATCGACAGTGTGGATCTCGGTTCCCACAAAAAAACAAATAAAGTTAAGGTGGACAGCAAAAGGGACCAGCGAAACCGATGGGATCAATGTTTTTCCTTTGAAATAATCTTCCAAGAAAAATTAAGATTTATTTTTCTTTTATTTTACTAAGTTTCACATTTAAATTATCATATAAATTCCTAAAGCACATGTCCTTACATTCTAAATTTTTTACTAAGGTTGATGACATTTATAGTTTAAATTTAATTATTAGGACTCATTGAACTTTGTCTCTGGTGACCACAGCTGACATTTCATGAACAGTGGAGGACGAACGCTGCGACACTCTACACCGACAAGCGAACATGACGCGAGAATATTTATTACCCGCATACACAATCACACAAGAAAAAAATCGCTCTCTCTCTCATCTCCCTCTCCTTCTCCCTTTCCCTCTTCCTCTCCCTCATTCTCTTCCTTTGCCTCTCCCTCCATCCATCCCTTTCACTATTGCAATGGTCTCAGGTAGTATGTGAAGCACTGTATGTATTATTCCAAAGTATGTATTATACATTACATGTATACACAATGTTGTGTTTTGAATGGACAGTGGTCAAATTCTTTTAGTGTTTTTTTGTATTGTTCATCTCCTTCCTCTATATACAATTGGATGATTGATGTGCCCAACACCCCGACAGTGGTCAAATTCTTTTAGTGTTTCTTTGTATTGTTCGTCTCCTTCCTCTATATACAATTGGATGATTGATGTGCCCAACACCCCGAACCAGCAAATAGCAACTGTTTTCACAGTAGATTTCTACGGTATTTTTAACCTAATTTCTGATTTTCTCATCCCTAGAATGGTTAGTTTTCTAATAATTTTCTGGCGAGAAACAAGGGTCATGTTTAACTATACATGTTATTTTAATTTTTACCACAGAAAATCCTGAAATAGTGGGTGTTGTACTACTGAATCTGTCCAGTAGCTTGGACTGTATATGGATTGATTGTTTCCCAGTATAGCGACATAGAAGACACGATATTATGAAAAAATCCGACGATAAAATGGTATGTAACAGAAAATATTACGGGTATGACCCAGATTTTATGGGCTCAATTGTTGCTATGTTAGTTGGCTTCACTGTCTTTTCTATTTTCTTGTGTGCATTCGACATCAAAAATTTAAACTTCCAACACAGATAGTGCTTGAAAGTTAAACAGGTTGATCTTATTTTATGGATCATAGATTTTATTTTTATTTAAAGATACGATGTGAGAAAAAGAAAAAAAAAGACATATGACAGAGACTCGCTTCATAATAATATAAATCACGCACAAACACACATACTGACATATATATATATATATATATATATATATAAGGGAATTAGAATTTGGATATTATTAGTTTAATTTTTGTTTTTAATAATAACTAATCCAACCTGGAAAATTATTAGTAAGACATGACAAGTTTTTCCTGCCAGATCTACGCCAAAAAAAAAAAACTCTCGATAACATTGATATCATGTCTTTATTATTAAGGAGATTCTACTTAGCAATGTATTGTGAAATTTAGCAATCAAATTTGCATATGCATTCATGCCTGAAATTATAACCTTTCTTGTGAGGTTCATCAATACATCTCTCACATTTTATTTGTTGATGACTTGGAACGGGTTTTCCTGTATGTGCTTTAATCATTTCCCTTACGTCGTTTAGACATACAGCAACTCCATTTTTTCCGCATTTTCCACCAAACATGTTTTGTGTGTCGCAATAAAGTGGTGTCATTTTGGCTTCCACCTCTACTGCATTATATCAACCTCAAAAGATTACTAGATTGTAAAATTATTTAGATAAACAATAGATAATACAAAGGTACCTTTAACATGATTTAAAACAAGAAATGTGAGAACGCATGAAACCAATAACATAACACTGTCTCTCATGGCTGAAAATGAGGACAATTCGTAAAAAACAATAAATTTATTGTTTGTCTTACACTCCTCTGAAATACAATAGTCTTCTTTGCTAACAATTCAGAATAAATACACTCAAAATAAGANACAAGAAATGTGAGAACGCATGAAACCAATAACATAACACTGTCTCTCATGGCTGAAAATGAGGACAATTCGTAAAAAACAATAAATTTATTGTTTGTCTTACACTCCTCTGAAATACAATAGTCTTCTTTGCTAACAATTCAGAATAAATACACTCAAAATAAGATAAAAATAGACATTGAAATTAATTCAGAAGAAATAAAAATAAAGTTAAGGTGGATAGCAAAACAGACCAGCGAAACCGATGGGATCAATGTTTTTCCTTTGAAATAATCTTCCAAGAAAAATTAAGATTTATTTTTATTTTATTTTACTAAGTTTGACATTTAAAATATCATATAAAATTCCTAAAGCACATGGCCTCACATTCTCACATTTTTACTAAGGTTGATGACATTTATAGTTTAAATTTAATTACTAGAGCATATGTTTTCACATTCTCACATATTTACTAAAGTTGATGTCACATATATTTATATATATATATTAAATATAATTCTCACATACTCAAATCCTTTTATATCCAAAATCATACTCACATTTTTCTTCCTAAGGCTCACTCCCCACCAACCATGTATTTTGTCTTTTCAGGAAGAAAGGTTCCTTAAAGGACTGTGAAAAAACCACAAAAATCCATAACAATCTGAGTTCCATCAATCTCAGTCATGTTCCACATAACATGACCATTGCCGTTATCTTTAATTTACCAAAAAAAAACAGATAAATATTCCAAACAAAGAGATTTAATAATATTTAAATTAGTTTAGAGTTTAGAGAGGTTACGTTTTGAACAAGAACAAAGAGCTAGAACACTTTAAATTCACAGCTTCACTCATGACAGTGGATCATGATAATCTGCAATGTCACAAACAATAATTATTTGAGTGACTATTGGCGGATTTCTCAGAATGTGTTTTCCGGAAAGGGAAGGACTCATTGAACTTTGTCTCTGGTGACCACAGCTGACATTTCATGAATAGCGGAGGACGAACGCTGCAACACTCTACACCGACAAGAGAACATGACGCGAGAATATTTATTACCCACATACACAATCACACAAGAAAAAAATCGCTCTCTCTCATTCCCTCTCTCTCTCCCTCTCTCTCTTTCTCTCTCTCTCTCTCTCTCTCTCTCTCTCTCTCTCTCTCTCTCTCTCNCTCTCTCTCCCTCTCTCTCTCTCTCTCTCTCTCTCTCTCTCTCTCTCTCTCTCTCTCTCTCTCTCTCTCTCTCTCTCTCTCTCTCTCTCTCTCTCTCTCTCTCTCTCTCTCTCCCATCTCCCTCTCCTTCTCCCTTTCCCTCTTCCTCTCCCTCTTTCTCTTCCTCTCCCTCTCCCTCCATCCATCCCTTTCACTATTGCAATGGTCTCAGGTAATATGTGAAGCACTGTATGTATTATTCCAAAGTATGTATTATACATTACATGTATACACAATGTTACAGGTATACACAATGTTGTGTTTTGAATGGACAGTGGTCAAATTCTTTTAGTGTGTCTTCGTATTGTTCGTCTCCTTCCTCTATATACAATTGGATGATTGATGTGCCCAACACCCCGAACCAGCAAATAGCAACTGTTTTCACAGTAGCTTTCTACGGTATTTTTAACCTAATTTCTTATTTTCTCATCCCTAGAATTGTTAGTTTTCTAATAATTTTCTGGCGAGAAACAAGGATCATGTTTAACTATACAAGTTATTTTATTTTTACCACAGAAAATCCCGAAATAGTGGGTGTTGTTCTACTGAATCTGTCCAGTAGCTTGGACTGTATATTGTTGGGGTCAAAATGGTACGACGGAATCAACGGCCGAAACTCCCCGCAGAAATATAAAAGGAATCGTTTTGTAAAACCCGAAGAATCGTTTTATAAAACTCGAGGATCGTTTTATAAAACTTGAGGACCGTTTTATAAAACTCGAGAATCGTTTTATAAAACCCGAGGATCATTTTGTAAAACTCGAGAATCGTTTTATCAAACTCGAGGATCGTTTTATAAAATTCAAGAATCGTTTTATAAAACTCAAAGAATAGTTTTATAAAACTCGAGAATCGTTTTATAAAACTCGAAGAATTGTTTTATAAAACTCGAGAATCGTTTTATAAAACTCGAGGATCATTTTATAAAACTCGAGAAGCCGTTTTATAAAACTCGAAGATCGTTTTATAAAACTCGAGGATCGTTTTATAAAACTTGAGAAGCCATTTTATAAAACTCGAAGATCGTTTTATAAAACTCAAGGATCATTTTATAAAACTCGAGAAGCCGTTTTATAAAACTCGAAGCTCGTTTTATAAAACTCGAGGATCGTTTTATAAAACTCGAGAAGCCGTTTTTTAAAACTCGAGAAGCTGTTTTATAAAACTCGAAGATCGTTTTATAAAATTCGAGAAGCCGTTTTATAAAACTCGATGATCGTTTTATAAAACTCGAAGATCTTTTATAAAACTCGAAAAGCCGTTTTATAAAACTCGAAGATCGTTTTATAAAGATCGAGAAGCCGTTTTATAAAACTCGAAGATCGTTTTATAAAACTCGAAGAATCATTTTATAAAACTCGAGAATCGTTTTATAAAACTCGAAGAATCGTTTTATAAAACTCGAAGAATCGTTTTACGAAACCGCAAAAAACCGAAACAGCCCTAAAACGCGAACTAGTCACGACTAGTTTGCCCACGGGCGAACTAAGCCGGGCCAGCTTAGTTCGCCGATGGGCGAACTAGTCGAGTGCCTCCTAGTTCGCCGATCGGCGAACTAAGCCGGTCCCGGCTAGATCGCCATTGGGCGAACTAAGAGGTGCTGACTTTGCCCCACTGGTTCTTTTCGCCTAGTTCGCCATATGGCGACCTAGCCAAGCTGAACTAGCCCGCCGTACGTCGAGCCGACCATCCCGAGCCTCGATCTCCCACATCCTTGATTCAAGGCATACGTCCTTCGACACGATCGTATTCCGAATCACGGTCGAAATGTCTCCCGTTTCGTCTCGCTCCATCCTATCGTTCGAGTTTTACGATAAAAACCGTAAAACTCCATTTTCCCGAAAAGAACTCGAAGAAATCGTATAAAACGGTAACGGTTAATCAAAACACCGAACGTCGCCTAAACTATACGATTTATCCGAGATTCTTCGTTAAGATTATAAAAAACGCGTTTTTAATAAAAAACGTTGAGAGAATCGTAAAAAAACAGCATCGGATCAGGGAACGGTCTCGTTAAAGTCGTAAAACGGTTTTTATCGTAAAACGGCCCGAAAGGTTCTAAAACACGATAAAAACCCATTTCGCGACGTTAACGAAATAAACCCAAAGATATGATAACGCTTTGACGGTCTACTCGCAGACGGAAGATAAAAGGCAAGTTTGAAGATAAATAGAAGATTTCCACAGAAGAAAAAGAAGGATCGACAGATATGGAAAGTTCCTGAAATATTCGGTTTCGAGCAAAATGGAAAGACTAAAACAGCCTAAGGAGGAGTATATAAGTAGGAGGCATAGGGCAGAAGCTGAGGGACGAGTTTTCAGAGCTTTCACCACCAAACTTAGCATTTAGGCAATTTTCCGTTTTCGTTATCGAGCTGCGTATCAACTAGGGTTTTAGTCTTAGATTGCTAGACCTAGGAATTTCGCCGACGGCTCACGCAGCTAAGGCAACTCTCGTTGTAACCGTTCTTACGCGAATTCGGAATAAGAATCCTTCTTGCTTTCAATCTCGTTTTTATTTTTATATCTTTCAATTTATTCATATTAATCGCGTTCTTGGTTACTTGTTGTTGGCTTTCGCAGAGATCCGGTTCCTCTGGAAAATTAGGGTTTTCCTAGCATGCTAAGTCGTAAGCAATTTTTATCTATCTCGATTTGTTGTTTTCTAACCATTCAGGCATAGCTTGCAATCCGAGAAACGATCGCCATGCATACAAACGTACTCATTTCCTAAAAGAAAGAGGGAGCTAGAGACGCTGACGTTGTCTTCAAACCGACTCGCTCCTAGAAGTTTTCATAAATCAGAAATACTCCAAATCATCTCCGATCCACCATGGTCTTTAATCGACCCGGATTGTCGATCATCCCAATCCTTCAAACGAAACTCGTTTTTCTTCTTTCGCCGAACATTTTTCCTCGCATCAAGAAAACGCATTCTAAAATAAGCGGAAAAATATTCGGACGATGCAACGCCTCGTCGAAATCATCCCAAATGCAAACGACAATCTAAAAACCGTCTAAGCGCTAAAGACTGATCCAAACCGTCTGGGAAATAATCTCGAGGAATATACAGCATCTCTCGTCGCAATCATGCGGTTAGAAAATTTCTGCGAAACTTCAGAGCGAATCTCGATTATTTGCCGAAGTCATAAGGATCTTCTCGAACTTGATAAAACAAGTATAAGAGTCAAAAAATTATACGAGAAATATTTAGGTGTCAAAGCACTGATCCTATTCTCCATCGAACCAAGTGAGACACGAAATAATATCAAGAACATTTGCGGCAAAAAGAAAAATCGAGAACACAAAGCAGTAATCGAGAACATGTCCTTCGGTCTCGCCGACTGATCCTATTGCTGGTCATGTGATTCATTCCGCTCGAGAAACCCGCTAAAACATTTTGCGACTAGATCTCGGTGAAATAAATTTTGGTAAAACTCCACGAGTGACTCCGAAAAAACTATGGCCGAAGAATCAAAAACTAAGCGGAAAGGTTTCTCGAAAAATATGCGGAAACATTGTTAACCCAATGTGTCGCGTCGATTTACTAAATTCATTGCCCGTTGCTTACGCGAGAAATCCTTCGTATAGTCAGGATCAAGTCATAACGAAGTAACTCTCGAAAGTAAACGTTAGAGGTTTTGCGAAAAGTATTTTCCTTATAGCAAAAACCAAGCTATACAATCCGGCACTGGGCGGCCAATCTAAACTTTGCCTCCTCGCGACACGATCTGAAAGATCTCACTCTTTAGCCCATTGGTTCACGAGCATTCGCTCTCATTCCTCCCGTTTACATCCGAGAATGAGACCGCCCCGCAAACGACTCCGCACGAGCTCTGCATCGAGCTTCTTAGGATCTGTCTCCCTCGAGTAAAAATAAAAAATAAAATAACTTCCATACAAAGGAAAGTTTATACGAAACTTTAACCGTAGAAATCGAACATACAACGGAAAAACGTTTTCTATAGACACGGACATACTTGGCATATCAAGCTCGACAAACGCTACTTGGCTATTGTCCGATCGCGCTTCACTTCAATGCCAAGTTTACAAACCGACTCGACCCTTTCGATAGCACGAAATTGTCATGGTCTAATCTTCTACCAAATAAGACCTTGGCTGTGCGGCTGAACACAACCTTCACGCCAAGCAAATACATTCAACGGATAATGCAAACTTGTCGAAAATCGGCTAAGTTCTGTATTCTCGCGATTCACTCTATTCCCAAAGCAAGTTGCCCACAAAATCCAACGTATAAGAAAACACTCGTACCAGAGCTCCTAAAGCCGTACGAATCTCGGATAGTCAACACTTCACAAAGCACCGTAACGAAAAACGCTTCGTTCGGGGAAACAACTTACACGAACTCTCAGTCCTAATTGCTCTAGCACAAATCATAAAACTACCTAACATCCAGACATGAATTTAAGTTTTAATTGCGAATATCCGCAAACGAACCAAAGTATTCCTGCAAAGCAGGGTTAAGACAAAACCCTCGCAACACCGCGCAACATCTTTGAGCCCGCAAACGTTCCGAACACGAAACACGGCATATAAAATAAAAACCAACTTTTAACACTGCGAGACGTCGCACACGCCCGGAGATTAGTTTTTTGACATAAATACCTTCCTCGATAAAGTCATTTTCTTGGAAGACCTAACAGTCCGTCCGCGACTATAAAATTACGCAAAACTTCTTAACGTACGTATCCTTCGCGAAGGCCAAAACAACGTAAACATTTATCGCCTAAAAAGTTTGTTGCTGATCACAACAAACTCGCAACAGTCCTAAACAANTAGGTCTTGCCCTAAACCCAGCACACTGGTCGCTAACGTCTCAAGGCATGAATCGAGATCCTAAAGGCATGTCTCTTCGTCTATATCTAAACGCTCACTCGATTTACTAAACATCCTAAAACGGGCAAACGAACAAGGCGATACACTAAGGGAAAAAGGAATGCGAGATGACAACTCGCGGACCTCCCTCAATATCAACACATAATCTTCCCGCTACATTCATACGAATAAAAACACGCTCTTAAAAACGCAAACTGATTTTTAATAAAGCCGCAAAAGCGGCAGGGACTCAGAGCCGCACACGGCCAGTCCGAAAACTATAACGGCCACGGTCAGCCAGACCAAACGGCCTACGAGGCTAGTCTCAAGGCCGGCAAAGGTCAAGATGCCATCGACATCAATATGCTCGATAAACATATAACTAGACCGTAAAGGTCTTGCTGGGAAACATGTCATACGAACCTTAACTCCGAAATGAACTACGAAAGGCTTGATCCCCTCAAAAGGGTACGTAGGCAGCCTTCACAAGGCGCAGCCCTAAACTTAAACGCTTTCCGCTCCCTGGAGAGTGGAAAGATCACTTTCAACGGACCTTTCCGACCATTAATTCCGCCTAACTTAACTAAAACTGGTTAACCACTCGCAAGAACCTTACGCTAAAGGCTCAAGATTCTTACGAGCTGGGGGGCTAACTGTTGGGGTCAAAATCGGTACGACGGAATCAACGGCCGAAACTCCCCGNTTCAACGGACCTTTCCGACCATTAATTCCGCCTAACTTAACTAAAACTGGTTAACCACTCGCAAGAACCTTACGCTAAAGGCTCAAGATTCTTACGAGCTGGGGGGCTAACTGTTGGGGTCAAAATCGGTACGACGGAATCAACGGCCGAAACTCCCCGCAGAAATATAAAAGGAATCGTTTTGTAAAACCCGAAGAATTGTTTTATAAAACTCGAGGATCGTTTTATAAAACTTGAGGACCGTTTTATAAAACTCGAGAATCGTTTTATAAAACCCGAGGATCATTTTATAAAACTCGAGAATCGTTTTATAAAACTCGAGGATCGTTTTATAAAATTCAAGAATCCTTTAATAAAACTCAAAGAATCGTTTTATAAAACTCGAGAATCGTTTTATAAAACACGAAGAATCGTTTTATAAAACTCGAAAAATTGTTTTATAAAACTCAAGAATTTGTTTTATAAAACTCGAGGATCATTTTATAAAACTCGAAGATCGTTTTATAAAACTCGAGGATCGTTTTATAAAACTCGAGAAGCCATTTTATAAAACTCGAAGATCGTTTTATAAAACTCGAGGATCATTTTATAAAACTCGAGAAGCCGTTTTATAAAACTCGAAGATCGTTTTATAAAACTCGAGGATCGTTTTATAAAACTTGAGAAGCCGTTTTATAAAACTCGAGAAGCTGTTTTATAAAACTCGAAGATCGTTTAATAAAACTCGAGAAGGCGTTTTATAAAACTCGAAGATCGTTTTATAAAACTCGAAGATCTTTTTATAAAACTCGAGAAGCCGTTTTAAAAAACTCGAAGATCGTTTTATAAAACTCGAGAAGCCGTTTTATAAAACTCGAAGATCGTTTTATAAAACTCGAAGAATCGTTTTATAAAACTCGAGAATCGTTTTTTATAACACTCGAAGAATCGTTTTATAAAACCCGAAGAATCGTTTTATAAAACTCGAGAATCGTTTTATAAAACTCGAAGAATCGTTTTATAAAACTCGAGAATCGTTTTATAAAACTCGAAGAATCGTTTTATAAAACCCGAAGAATCGTTTTATAAAACTCGAGAATCGTTTTATAAAACTCGAAGAATCGTTTTATAAAACTCGAAGAATCGTTTTACGAAACCGCAAAAAACCGAAACAGCCGTAAAACGCGAACTAGTCACGACTAGTTCTCCCACGGGCGAACTAAGCCGGGCCGGCTTAGTTCGCCGATGGGAGAACTAGTCCCGTCCCGGCTAGATCGCCATTGGGCGAACTAAGAGGTGCTGACTTTGCCCCACTGGTTCTTTTCGCCTAGTTCGCCATATGGTGACCTAGCCAAGCTGAACTAGCTCGCCGTACGTCGAGCCGACCATCCCAAGCCTCGATCTCCCACATCCTTGATTCAAGGCATACGTCCTTCGACACGTTCGTATTCCGAATCACGGTCAAAATGTCTCCCGTTTCGTCTCGATCCGTCCTATCGTTCGAGTTTTACGATAAAAACCGTAAAACTCCTTTTTCCCAAAAAGAACTCGAAGAAATCGTATAAAACGGTAACGGTTAATCAAAACACAGAACGTCGCCTAAACTATACGATTTATCCGAGATACTTCGTTAAGATTATAAAAAACACGTTTTTAATAAAAAACGTCGAGAGAATCGTAAAAACACGGCATCGGATCAGGAAACGGTCTCGTTAAAGTTGTAAAACGGTTTTTATCGTAAAACGGCCCGAAAGGTCCTAAAACACGATAAAAACCCATCTCGTGACGTTAACGAAATCAAACCGAAAGATACGATAACGCTTTGACGGTCTACTCGCAGACGGGAGATAAAAGGCTAGTTTTAAGATAAATAGAAGATTTCCGCAGAAGAAAAGGAAGGATCGACAGATATGGAAAGTTCCCGAAATATTCGGTTTCGAGCAAACTGGAAAGACTAAAACCGCCTAAGGAGGAGTATATAAGGAGGAGGCATATGGCAGAAGCTGAGGGACGAGTTTTCAGAGCTTTCACCACCAAACTTAGCATTTAGGCAATTTTCCGTTTTCGTTATCGAGCTGCGTCTCAACTAGGGTTTTAGTCTTAGATTGCTAGACCTAGGAATTTCGCCGACGGCTCACGCAGCTAAGGCAACTCTCGTTGTAACCGTTCTTACGCGAATTCGGAATAAGAATCCTTCTTGCTTTCAATCTCGTTTTTATTTTTATATCTTTCAATTTATTCATATTAATCGCTTTCTTGGTTACTTGTCGTTGGCTTTCGCAGAGATCCGGTTCCTCTGGAAAATTAGGGTTTTCCTAACTTTCCTTATTTTACGGAAATCGACAGGTGTGAATTTCGGTTCCCACATATATGGACTGATTGTTTCCCAGTATGGCGACATAAGACACGATATTATGAAAAAATCCGACGATAAAATGGTATATAACAGAAAATATTACGGGTATGACCCAGATTTTATGGGCTCAATTGTAGCTATGTTAGTTGGCTTCACTGTCTTTTCTGTTTTCTTGTGTGCCTTCGACATCAAAATTTTAAACTTCCAACAGAGATAGTGCTTGAAAGTTAACCAGGTTGATCTTATTTTATGGATCTTAGATTTTATTTTTATTTAAAGATAAAATGTGAGAAAAAGAAAAAAAATACATATGACAGAGACTCGCTTCATAATAATATAAATCACGCACAAACACACATACTGACACACACACACACATATATATATATATATATATATATATATATATATATAATATGACCATTGCCGTTATCTTTAATTTACCATAAAAAACAGATAACTATTCCAAACAAAGAGATTTAATAATATTTAAATTAGTTTAGAGTTGAGAGAGGTTACGTTTTGAACAAGAACAAAGAGCTAGAACACTTTAAATTCACAGCTTCACTTGTGACAGTGGATCATGATAATCTGCAATGTCACAAACAATAACTATTTGAGTGACTATTTGCGGATTTCTCTGTATGTGTTTTCCGGAAAGGGAATGACTCATTGAACTTTGTCTCTGGTGACCACAGCTGACATTTCATGAATAGCGGAGGACGAACGCTGCGACACTCTACACCGACAAGAGAACATGATACGAGAATATTTACTACCCACATACACATTCACACAAGAAAAAAATCGCTCTCTCTCATTCCCTCTCTCTCTCTCTCTCTCTCTCTCTCTCTCTCTCTCTCTCTCTCTCTCTCTCTCTCTCTCTCTCTCTCTCTCTCTCTCTCTCTCTCTCTCTCTCTCTCTCTCTCTCTCTCTCTCTCTCTCTCTCTCTCTCTCTCTCTCTCTCTCTCTCTCTCTCTCTCTCCCATCTCCCTCTCCTTCTCCCTTTCCCTCTTTCTCTTCCTCTCCCTCTCCCTCCATCCGTCCCTTTCACTATTGCAATGGTCTCAGGTAGTATGTGAAGCACTGTATGTATTATTCCAAAGTATGTATTATACATTACATGTATACACAATGTTACATGTATACACAATGTTGTGTTTTGAATGGACAGTGGTCAAATTCTTTTAGTGTGTCTTCGTATTGTTCGTCTCCTTCCTCTATATACAATTGGATGATTGATGTGCCCAACACCCTGAACCAGCAAATAGCAACTGTTTTCACAGTAGCTTTCTACGGTATTTTTAACCTAATTTCTTATTTTCTCATCCCTAGAATGGTTAGTTTTCTAATAATTTTCTGGCGAGAAACAAGGGTCATGTTTAACTATACAAGTTATTTTATTTTTACCACAGAAAATCCCGAAATAGTGGGTGTTGTTCTACTGAATCTGTTCAGTAACTTGGACTGTATATGGACTGATTGTTTCCCAGTATGGCGACATAAGATACGATATTATGAAAAAATCCGACGATAAAATGGTATATAACAGAAAATATTACGGGTATGACCCAGATTTTATGGGCTCAATTGTTGCTATGTTAATTGGCTTCACTGTCTTTTCTGTTTTCTTGTGTGCCTTCGACATCAAAATTTTAAACTTCCAAAAGAGATAGTGCTTGAAAGTTAAACAGGTTGATCTTATTTTATGGATCTTAGTTTTATTTTTATTCAAAGATACAATGTGAGAAAAAGAAAAAAAGACATATGACAGAGACTCGCTTCATAATAATATAAATCACGCACAAACACACATACTGACACATATATATAAGGGAATTAGAATTTGGATATTATTAGTTTAATTTTTTTTTAATAATAACTAATCCAACCTGGAAAATTATTAGTAAGACATGACAAGTTTTTCCTGCCAGATATACGCCAAAAAAAAAACCTCTCGATAACATTGATATCATGTCTTTATTATTAAGGAGATTCTTCTTAGCGATGTATTGTGAAATTTAGCAATCAAATTTGCATATGCATTCATGCCTGAAATTATAACCTTTCTTGTGAGGTTCATCAATACATCTCTCACATTTTATTTGTTGATGACTTGGAACGGGTTTTCCTGTANTTCCTGTATGTGCTTTAATCATTTCCCTTACGTCGTTTAGACATACAGCAACTCCATTTTTCCCGCATTTTCCACCAAACATGTTTTGTGTGTCGCAATAAAGTGGTGTCATTTTGGCTTGCGCCTCTACTGCATTATATCAACCTCAAAAGATTACTAGATTGTAAAATTATTTAGATAAACAATGGATAATACAAAGTTACCTTTAACATGATTTAAAACAAGAAATGTGAGAACGCATGAAACCAATAACATAACACTGTCTCTCATGGCTGAAAATGAGGACAATTCGTAAAAAACAATAAATTTATTGTTTGTCTTACACTCCTCTGAAATACAATAGTCTTCTTTGCTAACAATTCAGAATAAATACACTCAAAATAAGATAAAAATAGACATTGAAATGAATTCAGAAGAAACACAAATAAACTTAAGGTGGATAGCAAAACAGACCAGCGAAATCGATGGGATCAATGTTTTTCCTTTGAAATAATCTTCCAAGAAAAATTAAGATTTATTTTTCTTTTATTTTACTAAGTTTGACATTTAAAATATCATATAAAATTCCTAAAGCACATGGCCTCACATTCGCACATTTTTACTAAGGTTGATGACATTTATAGTTTAAATTTAATTACTAGAGCATATGTCCTTACAGTCTCGCATATTTACTAAAGTTGATGTCACACACACACACACATATATATATATATATATATATATATATATATATATATATATATATATATATTAAATATAATTCTCACATACTCAATTCCTTTTATATCCAAATCATGCTCACATTTTTCTTCCTAAGGCTCACTCACCACCAACCATGTACTTTGTCTTTTCAAGAAGAAAGGTTCCTTAAAGGACTGTGAAGAAACCACAAAAATCCGTAACAATCTGAGTTCCATCAATCTCAGTCATGTTCCACATAACATGACCATTGCCGTTATCTTTAATTTACCATAAAAAACAGATAACTATTCCAAACAAAGAGATTTAATAATATTTAAATTAGTTTAGAGTTGAGAGAGGTTACGTTTTGAACAAGAACAAAGAGCTAGAACACTTTAAATTCACAGCTTCACTCGTGACAGTGGATCATGATAATCTGCAATGTCACAAACAATAACTATTTGAGTGACTATTTGCGGATTTCCCTGTATGTGTTTTCCGGAAAGGGAAGGACTCATTGAACTTTGTCTCTGGTGACCACAGCTGATATTTCATGAATAGCGGAGGACAAACGCTGCGACACTCTACACCGACAAGAGAACATGACGCGAGAATATTTACTACCCACATACACAATCACACAAGAAAAAAATCGCTCTCTCTCATTCCCTCTCTCTCTCTCTCTCCCTCTCTCTCTCTCTCTCTCTCTCTCTCCCATCTCCCTCTCCTTCTCCCTTTCCCTCTTCCTCTCCCTCTTTCTCTTCCTCTCCCTCTCCCTCCATCCATCCCTTTCACTATTGCAATGGTCTCAGGTAGTATGTGAAACACTGTATGTATTATTCCAAAGTATGTATTATACATTACATGTATACACAATGTTACATGTATACACAATGTTGTGTTTTGAATGGACAGTGGTCAAATTCTTTTAGTGTGTCTTCGTATTGTTCGTCTCCTTCCTCTATATACAATTGGATGATTGATGTGCCCAACACCCCGAACCAGCAAATAGAAACTGTTTTCACAGTAGCTTTCTACGGTATTTTAACCTAATTTCTTATTTTCTCATCCCTAGAATGGTTAGTTTTCTAAAAAATTTCTGGCCAGAAACAAGGGTCATGTTTACTATACAAGTTATTTTATTTTTACCACAGAAAATCCCGAAATAGTGGGTGTTGTTCTACTGAATCTGTCCAGTAGCATGGACTGTATATGGACTGATTGTTTCCCAGAATGGCGACATAAGACACGATATTATGAAAAAATCCGACGATAAAATGGTATATAAAAGAAAATATTACGGGTATGACCCAGATTTTATGGGCTCAATTGTTGCTATGTTAATTGGCTTCACTGTCTTTTCTGTTTTCTTGTGTGCCTTCGACATCAAAATTTTAAACTTCCAACAGAGATAGTGCTTGAAAGTTAAACAGGTTGATCTTATTTTATGGATCTTAGATTTTATTTTTATTTAAAGATACAATGTGAGAAAAAGAAAAAAAGACATATGACAGAGACTCGCTTCATAATAATATAAATCACGCACACACATACTGACACACACACACATATATATATAAATAAGGGAATTAGAATTTGGATTTTATTAGTTTAATTTTTTTTTTTATAATAACTAATCCAACCTGGAAAATTATTAGTAAGACATGACAAGTTTTTCCTGCCAGATCTACGCCAAAAAAAAAACCTCTCGATAACATTGATATCATGTCTTTATTACTAAGG
>CAKOAT010255821.1:0-33884 GCA_932364175.1 Eruca vesicaria subsp. sativa | reverse complement strand
CCTTTTTCATTTTTTCAAATAGATCATGAATATGAGATACTTGCTTTTGCTTCCCAAGCGCAGAGAAGACAGTGTTGTACATCATAGTATCTGTAATCACACCTTTCTCATGAATCTTGCTCAACATCTCTATGGCTTCAACTGTTTTACCCGCACCGCATAAACTCTCTAGCATCGACATGTAACTATCTCTCTCTCCCTTCACAGGGAAGCTCCACATATCACAAAACAGTCGGTGAGCCTCACTTACATGCCCTAGTTTACTCAGCGTTCTAACCAAATAAGAGTAAATCCCCTGAGTCATATACCTCTTGGACATCTCCACAATCGCATCCAACTTTACAAGCTGACCTTCAGCTACTAAAAGATTCAAAACCAGACTGTACGTATACTCATTTGGTCGACAACCCGTTTCAACCATCCTGGAGAAAACCTGAATAGCCTTATCAACCATCTTGCCTTTTGCAAGAACTTGCATAAGAGTATTGTAACCAACCACGTTAAGAGTAAGTCCTTCAATTATCATCTTATTGAACAGAGTAACAGCTTCGTTATATTTCCCAAGCCTTCCCATTGTCCTGATCATGATCGTGTAGGAATACTCATCTCTTCTACAATGCTTTTTCTTCATGTCTTCGAAAACTTGACAAGTCTGATCAATCTGACAAAAAGGAAGTACATTTTACATTTTACCTTTATACATGAAACAAAGTTGGGCATTTTATCCAAAACCAATCAAAACAAGACCAAAACTCACAAAAACCGCGACCAATTCCTATTTCTTTAAACCCAAAAAGAAAACTTGGAAATGGAAACCAAACAGCTACCCAAATATCCAAATACAATTCATATATCTAAAAACATTAGTTATATTTACTTTTTTTTTAACTTTTAAAATAACTATTTATTTTTGTCAACAAGTTTTAAAATAACTATATATGTAAAATATCAATATATAAACCAAATTGTTTTTTAAAAAGACCAAATTACCAGAGAATTTTTATTCAAGTTATATGTATTTATCCAAATTACTCATATTTAAATTCAAACATCTTAAATTAGACGAGAGTTTATCTAAAGCCTCGAATCACCTAATCTTTTTTGGAATTATCCGAAATTACTAAAAAAAAATAAGAACCAAACGACTCTATTTTTTTTTGGGTACAAGCCAGTTCCCAATACATTTACTAGAAACTAACCGAAATCAAATTGAAATTTATAAAACCCCCAAACGATTGCTATATTCCCATAAACCCGAAAGAAAAACAGAAAACGGAACGCCCAGGCCTACGTGAAACTCAACTTAGGCAGCATCTCCATCCCCACTCTATAATTTACTCTAAAATGGAGTTGAAAAAAGAGTAATATTTTACTTTTTATGTTCATCATTCCATTTCTCACTACATTTTACTAAAAGTACCTTTTCATCTTTAGCTAAAGCATCAATTAGCATATTGTAAGCGAAGACGTCGAGCTTAAGCCCTCCTCTCCTAATCTCGCAATACACATCGAATGCCTTTAAAGAATCACGAGACCTTAAGTAAGCTTGAAGGAGACACTTGTAGGTGAAAGAGTTCATCTTTAACTCCCACTTCTTCACCAACCCTAAGCACGTCTGTAAATCTTCCGCATTCCCGAAGAAACCGATTAAGATATTAACGGTGGAGATGTTGCCACGTACGTTAGTCTTCACCATCAGATCGAGAATCGAACGGACGCGATCGAATCTGTCGGGGAGGTTAGATTTGGAAAGGATTAAGATGATGCGGTTGTAGAGGAACGGGTCGTGGTAAGAGCTAGGGCACACGGAGGGGACGAAGTGGAAGAACGCGACGGCAAGGCGAGGGCAGTTTAGGGATTTGAGAATCTCTGAAGCTTCGTCGGGAGTGAGGGAGAGTGAGAGGGAGGAGAAGTAATCAGAGAGGTCGGAGAAAGCATCGGAGAGATTAGAAGAGGTTACGTGGCGGAGAAGGAGATTGGTTACTCGGCAGATGAGATCTCGGCGAGGAAGAGGGTAGCCACGTACGTCGGCCGGGAGGGGATTAGGAAGGGAAACTTCGGCGGAGACTGATCGGCCAGAGGGAGATGATGAAGTGACCTTGGCGACATACTTGGTGGCGTATCTACGCCGGTTGGATATGGAAATTACATTGACGGGGATAAAGAAACGCCGGCGAAGAGGCCTCATGTTTGCGGCGGAGAAGGAAACGACTTCTCTCGAGTAGGAAACCTCATTGTAGATGACGTTTTTATTTTAAATGGGCCTGGGTTGGCGTAAATGGGCCTATAATTGCTTCTTGTCCACTTATTCCCAGTTTTCACTTCTTTGCGTCACGAGTGTAGCAGCTTACGAGTCCACTCATAATCTTCTACCAGATCAAGTCTTGAAGTTTATCAAACAATCCATCTATGCTATATTCGTCGGCTCAGGGATCTCTACTTCTGAACTAGAACCTGAAACGGTTCGAGGTGTGATCATTCCACTAGTTCTTCAAATGACATATATTCCAAGTTTGATAAACCAACAAATAAACGTGCGAATACAAGAATAGAATAAAAAAACTGTTTTAAGCATTTGATTATTTTTCGCACAGAAAAAAAAGCATTTGGTTATTTTACTGGAGTTCTTTCTTCAGAGAGGGGGATTTAACGTTTTGTCTCTTTTAGATATAGAACAAGAGTTATAGATCAACAACCATAGGTATAAACAAGTCCGTCTTTACTGTTAGCTTCTCCTTGACACAAATTACGGCCAACCGTCACCATTGTTTCCCTAGCTACTAGGACCAAATATGGTAGGCCAATTCATATTCACATGCTTATTCTGTTCCAACCAGTAAAAAAGAATTGAACTTCTAACGTAAAAATGACATCCTGTTAGAAAGATCCTCTTCTAATTAGACTTTATCAATACAATGAAGGAATCATCCATTTGTCTTATCAGATACACAAAGAAAATTAGCCCCCAAACAGAAATAGCATGTGGGGGCTGGGTGGTGAGGGGTGAGGCAACATACAAACGAGACAGAGATGTTTATGATTGAATCTCAGAGGCATTCTTATCATTTGGTAGATCCAAGTAAGTACAAATTGTCTGCTTGAAGTTAGCAAATAATACTTATTGGAATACAAATACTTCTTCAAATTTGGAGAGACATACACGAAAAAGTCAGCCTTTTCAACTGTATATAGCAACAAAATCCATTTCGTAAAAAGAAACTAAAATTGGTCTAGTCTTCTTTTTCTCCCAAAGACCCTTCTTTATTTCACACAAGTCCCAAAATATCGCTGCAAAATTGTTTGCCGCTTTAAGAAAAGTTGTTGCTTACGGTGTCGTAGCTAGGAACAGACAACACTGCCCAAAAAAGAACCAGACGCTACTTTTAAGACACCAGATCTTTGTTTTTATTTCTATGACATTAAAAAGCATATATGCAAAATCAATACGTAAAGGTGAAAACTTGTTTACCATCTCCGAAGGAACCCATTGTCAAGGGCTTTGAGATAATCTTGCTGGTGAAATCTGTAATGTCTTTCAAGGTAAATCCATCTACTGTCTTCAAGAATTGCTTAACTGGTTTCCTGCAAGAATATTTTCATATAAAACACTGATACGCAAGAAGAACAAAACTCTTAAGATCAAGTGAATAATTTCTAAATTATATTTTCTCTGTACCTCTCTCTGTATGTAAGTATCTGCCTGCCAATATCTTCTGCTGCAATCATCTGCACAAGACACAAATTACTCGTAAGTAACATCTAATTATTTGAGTCTCGAAATAACGAAATGCTAATATGCTTGTCCAAGCAAAAGGATTTTATCTTAGTGAGAGTACCGAGATTCCAAATTCATCAGAACTGCAGATTTTGTGGCTGCCTTGGCGCGATCAAGATGCTTCTGGTTAACTGTCAAACATATAACAAAGGGTAAAGTTCTACATGTAGAAAATGGTTTTGAATGTCAAGTGAAAAAGGATGAAGCAAACTGCAAACCTTTTCCTCCGGCAACATCTTTCAATTCTTTAGCTGCTAATTCAATTGCTTTTTTCAGTAAACTCGGGACTCTGCATTCAAGGATGTAATCATATGTTACTGGTGCTCTTGAAAGCCATCCTCTCAAGCAAATGGGTTGCTCCATGGAAATAAGGAGCTTCGTAGATAGAACCACAATCAACATACAAACCAATGGAAGCTGCCGGATGCTGAACCACCAAGATAATAACTTTTTTTCAGTTCATTTTAATAGATTACCTGAGGACATAACATAAGCTTTTTGACTTACGGGAGACATCTCAGAGGCGATTTTGAGACCATTAGGAAGAGTAATGATCTTAAGTTTGCTTGGCTCAACGTGGTCAGCAAGAGGCAGAGGAAGGGATACACCATTGAGTGGCATGTCCAATGAAGTAAGCGAAGTAGAGGATCCACCAGTCAACCAGCTGAAGAAACCTGGAGAAGAAGAACTAGTCGCAACAGCACTAGAACTTGCATAACGCGCATGTCTCAAACTCCGGCTAAGAGATCCTTATTATAGAACAAAAATCAATCAATGGAAACTCGAGGAATGAGTCGGCTAATTTACAACAACTGAGGCAAATCCATTTCACTTTAATCAAAAGTCAAAAGACTCGATCACTCATAAAAAAAACTAAGCAGTAATAACAGTGCTTTCAATCGCAATCGGAATAAGAACAATCCAAATTCAGATCTATTGATATTCCGAGGATGTGGGAGCGAATAAGTAAAATCGCTTCCACATTCGAACGTCCCATAAGCGAGCAAGAGAGAATCAAAGAAAGGAGAGGTAACAAACCTTGAAAGACCTAGCCCGTGAAGCTGCAGTGCGATACATGGCGACTGTGGAAACCCTAAACCATAAGCTGCAGGGAAGAGATGAACTGAGGTGTGAGAGAGACGGAGATTAACGTACCATAAGCGAACGTACTGGACGACAAATATTTAATGGGCTTGGCCCATCATTTGAACTATTTTAGTAATTTAAACCCTCAACTAAAGATTAATCATAAAATAAACCCTCAACTAAAAATCTTGTAAAATAAACCCTCATCTTTGTGTCTGTTAATGTTTTCGCCCCTCCGTAACTTTTGTCGTCAACTTTTGACGGAGAAACGTTAACTGTTGACGAAAAGGTTATGGAGGGGCAAAAACATTAATGGACATAAAGATAGGGTTTATTTCACAGAATTTTTAGTTGAGGGTTTATTTCACAGAATTTTTAGTTGAGGGTTTGTTTTACGATTTATCTTTAGTTGAGGGTTTAAATTATTAAAAATCCTTTTTTTTGAGAAAATCCTATAAGTATTGATTATTTAGTAATTTTATGACCGATTTTATTGTTAAAACAAACTCACTTTTCTTTGTCAGTGAGACCTCGAAGGAGGGTAAATCTAACTTGTAGCTATTCTTGTTTTCATGTTCGCTCTTTCACAAAAAAAAAAACTTGTTTTGAGATTAATGTTTGGTTTAGGTTTTGCATTAGTCAATTCGTACAAAGGAACAACCTAAGACCGAAGTTTAAAATTCATGTATCCGATCTTCATTTTGGTGAGGAATCCACATTAGTTCAGACAACAAATTAAGTGGACCAATCTCTGTCAATTCGTTCTTTCTTCTCTAACAAATCATCTCAGTTTCTCAATGCTAAAAGAGAACTTACTAATTTTAACATAAACATAAATAAATACAGAAATAATACCACAGTTAATGTGTAGAATGGTGGTTCAGTGAACGCTTCTAACATATCTATAACTTAAATTAGGACAAGTTATATTTTAGTTATCTTTTGTTTTTTCTAAGATTGGTTGGTGGGTCAGATGGAAATGCATGAGTGACTGGTTTGAGTGATGTAGCCACTGAAAATGGCATTAAAGTCGATGTCCTTATAGGACGACCACTGAAAGATGAACACGCTGACGTAGGTTTTACCATAGCATTGAGATACTGAGATGATTTGTTAGAGAAAAAAGAACGAATTGACGGAGATTGGTCTACATAATTTGTTGTCTGAGCTAATGTGGATTCCTCACCAAAATGAAGATTGGATACCTGAATTTTAAACTCCGATCTTAGGTTGTTCCTTTGTATGAATTGACTAATGCAAAACCTAAACCAAACATTAATCTCAAAAACAAGTTTTTTTTTTTTTGTGAAAGAGCAAACATGAAAACAAGAATAGCTACAAGTTAGATTTACCGAAGGAATGCGAGGTCTCATTGACAAAAAAGTGAGTTTGTATTAACAGTAAAACCGGTCCTAAAATCACTAAATAATCAATACTTATAGGATTTTTTCAAAAAAAAAAAAGGATTTTTAGTAATTAAACCCCCAACCAAAGATATATCGTAAAA
Source organism: Eruca vesicaria subsp. sativa (assembly GCA_932364175.1). Classification (NCBI taxonomy): domain Eukaryota; kingdom Viridiplantae; phylum Streptophyta; class Magnoliopsida; order Brassicales; family Brassicaceae; genus Eruca; species Eruca vesicaria. Next base: position 27,516 of record CAKOAT010255821.1, on the reverse strand, counting down.
CAAACCCTCAACTAAAAATCATGTGAAATAAACCCTCAACTAAAAATCCTGTGAAATAAACCCTCATCTTTATGTCCATTAATGTTTTCGCCCCTCCGTAACCTTTTCGTCAACATTTAACGTTTCTTCGTCAGAAGTTGACGACAAAAGTCACGGAGGGGCGAAAACATTAACGAACATAAAGATGAGGGTTTATTTCACAAGATTTTTAGTTGAGGGTTTGTTTTACGATTAATCTTTAGTTGAGGGTTTAAATTACTAAAAATCCTTATATAAAACATAAAAAAAAGTTCACATCATGTTCTAAATTAGCGAATTGAGCGACTTTTAAGTTTGTAATTTACTGGTTGGGTGATCTCAAATTTAAATTTGCCAATTGAGCAACTTTACAGACTTGTCTATGTAAACTTATATCTATATGTATTTTTACATCTTTGTCAGTAAAATTACTTACACCTTTACCATTCTAAATTAAAAAAAAAATCATAATTTGATTACAATTAAATCATTCAATTTTTATAAAATAAAAGAGATTGAAAAATTATATTGTAACACATATATAATTCAATGAAATAAGGGAAAATCCCGTAATCAATTCAGATCGACCATTTACAATCGACCTAGCTAAAGTTGAGATTACTACCCAGAAAAGCGTTAGAACAAATTGAGAAGAATTGAAGACATTCATAGTTAATTGGAATATTATTTATTCAACAAATTCAATTCTTGGTGAAATTTAATGTTGCTTCGTTGTTTATCAATTGCATAGTCATAAAGCCTCGAAGAGGGTCACTCGGAGTCAAGCTGGCGTTCAATTGAAACCCCAAAAATTAACATCGACTGTTAAACCTCCACCGCGATATGCAGGGAAAGTTATTCTTCACCATCATAGTCAAAATTTCCGCTAGTGGGTTTTTGAAAGATCTCTTTTGCTTATTGGATTTCAGAATACATTACATCAACCGAGGTAGAGGGAATGCCTCTGGACCCAAAGTTTATCGGAACATCGTCCCACACAGAGATTATTGTGGCATCTCTTTCAATCTTCCCGAATAAACTTTTCACGCATAATTGCCATCCAAGTAAACCACGTCTCAACATCTATTCAAAATCAACAATCATAGGATCGTTAGTGAAGTCTCTTTGAGGCACACCAGAACTGAACACTCTGCTGGGAAGTCACTTTGGAGCTTTGTTCCACTATCCAGTCTCGCGCTGCCCAAATTTTCCTAAATTCGTACATTCTCTCCTCAGCCGTCAACAGGTGACGCCTCTAAGATATGAGTTGTGGTTCTTATTTGCAGATACCCAACTACGGTTTTCCCTCCGTAAATTTTGTGACATCACGGGCTTGAAATCCGTCCCTTTTGTAGAAAAAGCTGAAAACCATGTACCGTCAGGAGACGTTACAGCTGGTGGTCGTTTGTGGAAAGAGCGGTTTGAGACTGAAGATGTAGACGTTACTGTAACAGAAGTTCTCAGAATGCTTGAACAATCAAATCTTCCTTAGTGGAAGCGTCTGCCATTAGTGCTCATTGCGGTTGTTGATGCTCTGCTAGTCTGTGGTCATAAACATCTCTGATACACGCTGGCGTATGTTGAAATGCTTGGAGACACCGAATCATTTCTTCAATATCGTTGGGGAAAAGAGGCATTCCTCAGCACTTTGTCTTGATTGATACCACCTGAACCTGCTTCGCCTTCTGAAGTTGGTAAATCCCTAGGGATAATGCGGAAACGTCTGAATCAAAAAACAAATTCATGCTATGGTTTCCCTTTGGCGCTGCAATTGATGTCTTTCAAAGCCATCTTGCTTTGTTACCAAAAAATTACGGAAGCTAATAAGAAGACAACTTTCTTGTAAGATCCCGACAGATTCAACTCAACAAATACACTTCTTATCTTTGAAGACATCGTTCAAGTTAAAACTGATTCTGAGATACGTACATTATACGCGCCTTTATAATTTGCACAAGTCAGTTGAAAAAACTGTTGACAACTTCTTTATCATTCACTTTCAATGTTGTTAGGTTGCTGTATTATTTTCACTCCCAGATGAAGGTGGGGATCCAAAGTGGGAGGAAGAAATAGAAGACCCCTGAGTTTCTCATTTAGTTAGTCTTATGCGGGAAGGCCACAACTTCAAAGCAACAGATTTCAGCGGTGGTGATTCAACCTTTCCACCTATCAAACCCACTACAAAGGTTTAGGTGAAAGGTGTTCAAAAACCATGTGGAAAATCCACTAGGGGTTTCACAAACATTGTTATGAACCTGCTAGTTCGAGTCAGTCGCCGCGTGGACCATCTCGTCCTAGGCTGGATCTTAGTAAAGAGCATGATTCAAGAAACAAAGAAGATAACAACAAAGAGTTGAAAGACTGGATCCAACAAGAGGTGAAATCACAGTTATAAAGATTGCGGGATGAAATTTATAACTGGATACATCCCAACGTAAGGTGTGGCCATCCAGATAATGCAGGAGGCACATTCACGGTTCCGCAAAGCAAAGAGGAAGGCAAAAAACCCAAGCCCAACAATCCTGATGATTTAATGGGTGGGATTTCCAAAAAATGACGATATAACAATATTGATAGAACTGATGACGCTGACATTGGTGGGTCTGCAAGTAAAAAACCAGTGATGAACTTAGTTGATGGGTTGGAGGAGGATGACACGAGAAACTGGGACAGTTTCCTTGATAATCATACCCACATAATGGGTTTGTGGACGAGGTAAGAAAGTAGTAAATTTTCTAGTTGATTTGCTAAATAAATACATGAAAAATGACCTTCTAAGTGGATGAAATGGTGGATCGAGGACTTAAGTTCGAAGGTTCAACAGCTCCTCTACCTGAAAAAGTTACTATGAAACAACGGGCATCAAAACCAAAATTTTTGGAAGAGGATAATGTAAAAAGATATAATATAGCTAGGAATTTGTAATTGGTGTCCACCAAAAAACATTTACTACAGATAAAGCTTGTTAGATTGATTAAATTTTTAGGTAGGTGTACAGCAAAAACTCATTTTTGTGTTGATTAAATTTAGTTATGTGTACAACAAGTTTGTTATGTGTTGAATAAAATATGTTTTTGAATCGATAGGTATACACAGTTGAAGAGGGTTCTATGTCAGGGTTAAAGTTGTTAGCACATGAGCTTGTCAAGGCAATGAGAGTGACCAGGTAAATAAGGAACCTGGGAGGAGAACAACTTTAATGTTCTTGTCATTGGGAGGAACCGACAGCTTATGTCCTGCCAGTTGAGGTAACATTTTTTTTTTGTAGAATGTATGTATTGGTTCAGAACATGAGAGCCTGTCGCATATTGTGATGATAATCCACCCTCATATTGTTTGCCTCTGTACACAGGATACTAGACATCAAAACCAGTCCTCACCAACAAATTCTGAAGATTACAAGACACCGGCAGAGGATGATACTCCAACATCAACAGAAGAAGAAGAAGGAGAAGCAACATGTATTCCAATTAGCTCAACCAAAAAAGAGAACTCACGGGAGAAGAGCATTCCACAACGGTCAACCAAGATTGGAGGAGTGTACACCACCCCAGACAAGAGATTAAGAAAGATGTTCCAAAGCTCCAAGAAACCTAAGTATACGCCTTTAGCAGACGTGGAGAAAAAAAAACTAAAGAGTTTGAGAAAATACTCCGAATGAATCCAAATTAGTAAATTGTTTACTAGAAAAAAAATTACGTATAAATATAATTTATTGCTTATAAAAAAAACTTTCTTCTTTTAAATATGGCAGGGAATTTAAAATTGTCACTAGAATTCGTGTGTCAAATCAATTTTCATGTCGTTGGCTAGGCCAACAAACTAGATAGATGCAGCTATACACTTTTAGTCATGAAATCTTATTTCATGGACTTAATGTTTGATTTTTTGAGAAAACTTTGCAGCACATTCACGTTCTAATTAGTATGATGTGAAGGCGGCATGGAATGAAGTACATGAATCATAGGTACAAGTTTGTAAACTACTATTTTATTGGCTGCATCCTGTCAAGGCTCACACAGTTTGAGAAGACCCCAGATAAGTTGAAATATGAATGGGGTGCGCTCATAGGTTGTTTAGTTAGCGGCACAACAGGTCGCCGAGGTAGAAAGATAGAGTTATTACGCAATGTTGACAGAGTGTACGTCCAATGGTGTGGGGAACGAATCATTGGGTGTGCCTTGTAATCGGCTTCGTTGCGAAACATGTGTAGATCTTGGACTGCAACCTTCCTCATAACTCGACTGATGAAGAGGTTAACGAGCACATGAATCCTCTACTACTTTCATTGCCCTATGCTTTAGCTGTGTTTCTTCCTCCGACCGTCTGGACTATACCTGGAGATGGTGAATCATTTACGTGAGTGCGGCCAAAAAACCTTTAATACAACAAAAAATCTGGCAGAATGTGGACTCTGCACAGTTAAAGTCCTTGAAATTAATGCAGCAGGATGTAGTTATATGGACATGCAGCAGATCAATGACAAAAAGGTAAACAACTTCCGTCAAAAATACGCGATGGGAACCTATCCGGATTTCATTGGGAACGCTAAGATAGCCAATGATGGTTAAGGGTTTATTAAGTAAATGATTGTTTCTAGAATTTAATGACTCAATTTGGTTACCTTTAAACTCTTTAATAGTTTTATTTTGATATTGGGGTTATTTCTATTTTAAACTCTCAAATAGATGTAAGATGACATTGGTGTACACCTTGAAGGTGTGCACATCATAGGTGTACTGATCTCAGTTGTAAACATATGATGTGTAGACGTTAAAGTGTTGAGTTTAATAAATTACTAATATGACATTGGTTTATTTCCTTAGAAAATTATTAATATGGCATTGGTGTACACCTTAAAGTGTACACCTTCAGGTGGACACCTATGAAGTGTATACCTATTTGTGTTGGCCTTTTATTTCTTGTACCATTCATGTGAGGTATAGGTTTTATGGATTAGGTTTATTTAAAGACTTTCATATTACAATTTAAGGATTTTCCTACTTGTTTTATGATATATGTTCGTTCCCTTTGTAAAATGTTCCCTTTGTGATCTCAAAATTATAAGATCATACATACAATAATATAAAAGTTCAAATGACATAACATCGAACATAACATGAAACATCACAATTTTGTAAGTTCAAATAAGATAACATTACCGACCATACATAACTAATTCCCTAAGCTGTTTAATCTCTTCATGCATTTCCCTTATCTCATCTTTAATCTTTCAATGCCTCTTTCTCTCTTCAGCAGCTTCCTTCTTGACCTCTGCCAACTCTTCTTCTATTAGAAAAGACACAACGATGACGAATGTGCAACCCATCATCCTGAAAATTATAACATAGATTAGTTAAGTGGGTAAAAAGATTCCTTTCTCGTCAATTGCAAGGAATTAATTTCACCTTATATGATTTGTATTCGTAGTAACTAATTCCTTTCTCGTTGGTTGCCACTGTGATATGACCACAACACACACATTTTTTCTGGTATGCAATGGTGAGCGTAACAAACCATTTCACGCCAAGAAGCTTTCTTTGGGCTTCGTTCATGTCGTCATAGTTAGGATATGTCATTGTGGACTGTTGAGGCGAAGGAAAGGTAAAGTTGAGGGTTTCGATAACTAACATCATTGTTGAGTGTAGAGGAAAACCGGGCAATCACCTCCATCGTAATGGTAATATTCTTTTAGAAGCTAACGGCTACATTTTGAAACATTGAAAGGTAATGACTACATTTCAGTATTTAAAATTTGAATTAAAGTAACGGAAGAGTCAAAGCTAAAATTTCGTGTTTGGGCCTGCATAATTTGGCCTGCAACAAACTGGGCCTACATAATTTTGCCTCCATGAAACTGGGCTTGCATAATTAGGTTTTAAGGTTTAGGGTTAAGAGCTTAGGTTTAGGGTTTAGGTAATTTCTTGGCAATTTCATTCTTTTCAGATTTTATGTTCTCCCATAACCGATAGAGGTTTTTAAAATTTTTAAATTCAGCAAGGAAATTGGACCTGCATAATTTGGAATCCATGCAATCGGGCATGCATAATTTGTAAATTGTTATTTAAGTTAAATTACAATGTTTTGATGTTTATGCTTTTTTATTATTTATTAGTTATGCTGGTCCATTATAACTTGGGCATTATGTACATATTAAAATGTACACTATGTCTTATACACCAGGTCTTGTACACTAGATTTAGTGTACACTGATTCTTGTAAAGAGTTGCTGCCCATAATAACCTGAAAATGAAATGCAGGCCCATTATAATTTGAAAATTAAAAGGTGGCCCATTGTAATTTGAAAATTAAAAGGTGGCCCATTGTAATTTGACAATGAACTGCTAGTCCATTATAGCTTGAAAATGCACCGCTGACCCATTATACTTTGAATGAAATGCTAGGCTCTTATTTTGTTGTGGCTAATGATGTACATATTAAACGATGTACAAAGTTGAGTTGTTCACCAGGTCTTGTATACTAAATTTATTGTACACCAGAATTGCTGACCCATTATAATTTGAATTAAATATAATGAAAATATATTAAAACGTGAAAACCCTATTAAACATAACAAAATATATTACATAATAAAATATATAAAACATAGAAAAATATTAAACATAATAAATTAATCGTCAGAGCCAGAGTCCATTTCTTCCTCTGAGCTAGTAACCGCGTCTGGATACTCATTCATCCTGAATTCTCCAGACGAAAGAGTATTCTCACTCATATCTTTCTCTTCCTCTCCGTCCTCTTACTCTAGAGTACATGAAGAGCAACCTAAAGCCTCGTCCTCATCCTCCAGGTCCCCTTCTTCATAGTCTTCCGAAAGGTGGAACCTTCACTCTCGTGGCGGCGTTTGAGGCTTTTCTCTTCTTTTTCAGCGTCTTCTCTACTTTCCTTGCTTCTTCAAAGAGGCCTTCAAAAGTAAGAAACTAAGATGTTTCCAAACCTGCATGGGTCTCCTCTGTGAGTCCGTCCCTGGCTAGGTTGTGGTCGTCTTCTTGCCCGACTTTGTTGTCGAAGAACTCTTCGTATTGTAAAACGGACATAGATCCTTGCTTGATAGGTTCCATCTTCAGAAATTTTAAGAAAGAAAATTTGCAGGGAAAAATTTAAGCGATATGATTTTTGTTGTGAGAAGTTGATGAAATAATAAATAGTAAAGAAACACTGTGGTAATCAACCGCAACTCCTCGATAAAAGAAAAGTGTTTCTTTTTTTACTTATTAATTTTCTTATCTGTTTTAAAATTATGACTTCAATTAATCATTTATTCTTCTAACATTTAATAAACCATAAGTTTAAGTTTGAACTAATAAGTGTACATATCTTTTACGTATACGCTAACGATGAGAGTAATGACGGAAGACATTTAAGTCCAAACACTAATAAGTATTTTCAGTAGAATAAGGTTATAAAGTCTTTTCATTGTCAGAATCTAGTGTTATTATTTTTTTCTTTAGGGCACTTCGTAATAATTATTAGGCCACTCAAGTTAAGAGTTTTCCTAATTAATAATGATGGCATTTAGTGCATCTCCAAAAGAAGCTCTATAACTTCAAATATAGAGTTTTTGACTTTCCAAAAAGAAACTTCAAGACTTCAAATTTGAAGTTTTGAAGAGTGAAACTCTATATTTGAAGTTTGTTGAGTATGGCAGGTCAAGCACTCCCAAATATTCCCGACGAGATTCTGTGCAAAATCATCGAGTATGTTGGAGAAGATTGATTTTACAACATTGGTGGATTCTTGCGAGCGGAGAAACGCGGTTACACACTTGTCCATGAACCCTCCGTCTTAAAGATGTGCGATGTTACTCTTATGGTTACCTTTGTCACCTGTCAAATCGGCCCCGATGGTCAGTTTCGCGAGTTCTTGCTCAAGTGTGTCAATGCCGACATTATATGGGCAATCTACTATGAAGGTCTCTATGCAGCACCGATCTTAGGACTTGAAAAGAGTATTAAAATATTGGAACCAGATGTGCCTAGCCACGGATTATCAACGTTAGGTGTGGGCATATTCAACGTTTGTCTTGGAAACAAAAAGAAAGCCAGCAAAGTATTCCAGCATTTCGCAGCCTATCACCACTCATTTCAGCCGGACGCGATATTTGAAATGGGAAAAGACCTCGAGTGGCGCTTGTTATCGTTTGGAGCGCCAAACATGAACATATATGCTGGAGCCTTCATGTTTCTTGATGATGAGGTCATAAAGTCACCAAACTCCCTTTATGGCCATGATTAGTTCACAGTTGATTTCGAAGATAGTTGCAAAAACTTCAAACTCTTTTGGATCTACAACAACATTTCTCACATGCTTTAAAAGATGGCTAAGCAATGTCTTTGTTTTTCGTCTATGTTATCCTTGTTGTCTTCTTTGCTAATTTTCAGGATTATTTTAACTTTAGAATGCTTGTCCATTATAACTTGGATATTATTATATAATTTTTAAATAATTTAGTGCAGTACCGGCAAATTATTTTTAAATAATTTTTTACTGGCTAATGGTGTACATATTAAACGATACACATAGTTAAACTGTACACCAGATCTTGTACACCAGTTCGTGTACACTAGATTCATTGCACACCGAGCCTTGTACACCACTAAGCAGCACTACTTTATTTATAAATCAAATGCTGGCCCATTATAGCTTTAGAATGCTGGCCCATCATAACGTCAAAACGCTTGCCCATTATAACTTGGACATTATTATATTATTTTAAAATAATTCAGTGCAGTAAAGACTATTTATTTTCAAATAATTCTGTAGTGAATAATCGTGTACATGTTCTCTGGTGTACGTAGTTAAACTGTACACCAGATTTTGTACACGGGATCTTGTACACCAGATTTATTGAACACCTAGTCTTTGTACACCACTAAGCAACACCACTACATTTATAAATTAAATGCTGGCCCATTATAACTTTAGAATGGTGGCCCATTATAACTTGGACATTGTTATATTACTTTAAATAATTCAGTGCCGTAACGGTTAATTATTTTTAGATAATTCTGTAATGGCTAATTGTGTACATATTCTCTGGTGTGCAGAGTTAAACTGTACACTAGATCTTGTACACAAGATTTATTGCACACCCAGTCTTATACACCACTAAGCAGCACCACTCCATTTATAAATCCAATGCTGGCTCATTATAACTTTAGAATGTTGGCCTGTTATAAAATCAAAAATGCTGGCCCATTATAACTTGGACATTATTATAACATTTTAAAACAATTAAGTTCAGTAACAACTAATTATTTTTAAATAGTTATGTAGGGGCTAATTATTTTTAAATAATTATGTAGTGGCTACTCGCCTAATCATGTACATATTCTCTGGTGTACAGAGTTAAACTGAACACTAGATCTTGTATACTAGCTCTTGTACACAAGATTTATTGCACACTAGATCTTGTATACTGCTAAGCAGCACCACTCCATTTATAAATCAAATGCTCGCTCATTATAACTTTAGAATGCTTGCCCATTATAACATCAAAAATTGTGGCCCATTATAACTGCACATTATAACTTGGGCACTGTTATATCATTTTTAAGTAATTCAGTGCAGTAACGACTAATTATTTTAAATTAATTCTGTAGTGGCTAATCTCATGTACAAATTGTCTAAATGTATAAAGTTAAACTGTACACCAGATCTTGTACAACAGGTTTTGTACACCACATTTATTGCACATCGAGTCTTGCACACCATATTGTGTACACCAGATAACTACCTTTATGTACACCAGATTGTGTACACCGAGTCTTGTACACAACAACATATCTAAAGCATCACTCAATTTATATCAACGTGCAAACAAGACGACTCTCACAATAAAGAAAATGCAACATAAATTAGGTTCTGACTTCCCTACAGACAAGGACACCATGCTAACGTGTTTAGTTACAAACAACCACTTCCCAAAATAAATTTTCTGATAAGACATATATTCTGAGTGGGAAAAAACCGCTGAATGGTTTCCTTAAATGCAATGTGGGATCCTCATGGGCAAATTCAAATTATCTGAGTGGTGTTTCATGGGTTTTACGTGATGCAAATGTGATATACCATGATTTTGACCCGCTTTTAGCCATGGTTTTGATATGTTTTTATGAGTTTTATATATGTTTTGGAGTCTATTAGGTATGTTTTCAGGTTCAGGAGCACTTTGGAGTAAAATGATGATTTAGGTGCCCTTTTAGAGCTTAAAGGAGAGTTTTCCGAGATGACTATGAAGATCAGACAATGAGGATACATATCGATCGATACACACTCTGTGTAATCGATCTATGACGCTTCTCTCGAAGATGAAGTCGAGATACTCCATGGATCGATGTACACCATGTACCATCGATCGATATGATGCGTGGAGAAGAAGTTCAACTTGGCCGACTTGAAGCCCAAGTCTTCCCAATATTACAATAATGCCCCTGACGAGTTTTTAACCTAATGGAACTCTTATTTATAGTTTTTGCCATTGTGTCTGGCTAGACATGCTTTTTTATGTTTTCATGCTTTTTGATACCTTTTGTACTTGAAAAGCTTTGCATACTTTTCTTGTTACTTTGTTCTATTCTATAAAATATTTCTTTTCATCTTAATTTCTTAAAGGTTATAGACTTAGAAGAAACACACAAAGAGATTTGTTGTTCCAAGAACCAAAAGTTCAATCTTCTATCTATGAGTTTCTATTATTACATAGTTGTTATGAATCTCTCAGCTATGTCTGAGTATATCTCTTTGTTAGATTTAGGGTTCAAATAGTTATGAGGGATTAGTCCCAATTATGGAATGTTGAATTGTTGATATTCATTATCCAAAAGAACCCTAATGCTTACTCTAGAGTAGCTACCTATAGTATGATCATGGATGTGATTTAACTTGTTAATCATTGTCCTGAAATCATTTGGCATGAGCTTAGATCCTCTAGGATTGTGCAAGAGCCGGTCTATGATCTTGGTGAACACAATTTTGGTTCGAACTTATGCTATATCGATCGATAATCCTATAGAGTCATCGATCGACAGCAACCCATATCGTCCGATATTGTTGTCAAAACATCGGTCGATAATGCTGGCAATAAGATCAATGGATGTGTCTATTTAGCGACTGCTATTAGATCTATCTAAGAATCAAAGTTCTCATATATATTGCAAGCAATTCATTAAAACATCTATAACATTATAATCCTGATTATCTGAACAGCAACATTGAATCTAACTACTTTCTTTTATTGTTTCAAACCTAAATCCATTCTCTTAAGCAACTTACCACTGCTTACAAATTGCAATTTTACTATTTTAAAACCTATTCAACCTAGCATAATCATTTTGATTATATCTATTGTATTTCTTAGTTCCCTGTGGATTCGATCCCTAAGTACTACAACTGAACCTCTTATTTGAGAGAGTAATTCACTTCTTAGGGTTATACATTTGAGTGATATCAAATTAGGCGCCGTTGCCGGGGAACTTTGATAACATTAGATTTAATCTGATTAGGTTTAGGTTATTTTTCTTTTAATTGTTTACTTATCTTCTGATACCAAAATTTTTTTCTTGTCTTTCTCAGTTACATGCCCATCAATACTAGAAGCAACAAGAACAAACACCTTTTGTACTCAGAAGATCCTCACGGCTTGGAACGTAGCATCCGTAAAGACCTACGCTTCTCATCGATCGACATCAACATATCCCTGTCGACCGATACTTGTCTACCTCAGTCGACCGAGACACCTTCAACGCGACCGATACTCTCATCGCTACATCGCTCGACATCAACAACCGTTCGTCGACCGATACCTTTCATCCGACATCGATCGATATACCTCATCTTACATCCATCGATACTAACCGGCGAGACATGGTAGCGCCTATTATTCTCACTACCGATGAGAATGGAGACCTGCGTGATCGAGATAGTCACCTGCGTAATGCAGCAGGCCAGAAGCCGAACGCTCAGAAGGAGATCATACCTGAGCAAGACTGCATCTACAAACGTCATTCAACTTGTAGAAGAGGCTAACCAAGCTAGATCTTTGGCTGACTACAACCGTCCAGATCAGTTTTACTCAAACCGATCAGCCATCCTCCCCCCTGCCATTCAGAGAGGAGATTTCGAGCTTAAGCCGCAGTACTACACCCTTGTAGGACAAATACCCTTCTGTGTGTTGTCCAATGAGCATCCTATGGACCATCTGGAGAGGTTCGAGGATCTCATAACCGTCATAAAAGCCAATGGATTCCCTCAAGACTATCTTCTCTGCAAGCTTTTCAAGTACTCTCTATTTGGTGAAGCTTTGCAGTGTCTTAGACAATTACCACCAGGTTCTCTCACAACCTGGAGTGACATCAAGAACGCATTCTTCCGTAACTTCTTTGATGAGTCACGCGCTGAAGAATGGAGGAAAATTTGGGAACCGAAATCCACATACTGTCAATAAATCGTAAAAAATGAAACCTCGGGAAAACCCTAAGTTTCCAGAGGAACCGGCTATCTGCAGAACCGCACAACGAAGATTAAGAAAACGATAAACTTAGAATTTAAAAGAGAATAAACGAAATTGAGAGCAAATATGTTCTTATTCCGAATCTGCGTAAGAACTGGTACAAAAAGAGTAGCCGAAAAGTCTAAGAACGAAAAACCTTAGTTGAGACGCAGCTCGTTAACAGAAAACAGAAATATTCCTAAATGCTAATTTTGGTGGTGAGAGCTCTGAAAATCGTGTCCCTGCTTCTGCCCTATGCCTCCTGCTTATATACTCCTCCTTAGGCGGTTTTAGTCTTTCCATTTCGCCCGAAACCGAATATATCGGGAACTTTCCATTTCTGTCGATCCTTCCTTTTCTTGCGCGGAAATCTTCTATTTATCTTTAAACTTGCCTTTTATCTTCTGTCTGCGAGTAAACCACCAAAACGTTATCGTATCTTTGGGTTTGATTTCGTTAATATCGCGAGATGGGTTTTTATCGTGTTTTAGGATCTTTCAGGCCGTTATATGATAAAAACCGTTTTACGACTTCATACGAGACCGTTTCCTGATACGATGCCTTTTTATGATTTTCTCGACGTTTTTTATTAAAAAGCGTTTTTTATGATTTTAACGAAAAATCTCGGATAAATTGTATAGTTTAGGCGATGTTCGGTGTCTTGCTTAACCGTTACCGTTTTATACGATTTCTTCGAGTTGTTTTCGAGAAAGTGGAGTTTCACGGTTTTTATTGTAGATTTCAAACGATAAGTAGGATCGAGACGAAACGAGAGACTTTTCGGCCGTGGTTCAGAATGTGACCGTGTCAAAGGACGTAAGGTTCGAATCGGGGCTGCGAGAGATCCGGGAAATCTCTAGTTCGCCTGCTGGCGAACTAGCCGGGGATTTCCTAGTTCGCCATCAGGCGAACTAGTTGGAAGCTTCTAGTTCGCCTGCTGGCCAACTAAGCCAAGCTGGCTTAGTTCGCCAGCAGGCGAACTAGTCGTGATTAGTTCGCGTTTTGCAGCGGTTTCGGTTTTTCGTGGTTTTTTAAAACGATTTTTCGAGTTTGTAAAACGATTCTCGAGTCTAATAAAACGATTCTTGAGTTTTATAAAACGATTCTCGAGTTTTATAGAACTATCTTCGAGTTTTATAAAACGATCTTCGAGTTTTATAAAACGGCTTCTCGAGTTTTATAAAACGATCCTCGAGTTTTATAAAATGATCTTTGAGTTTTATAAAACGGCTCTCGAGTTTTATAAAACGATCTTCGAGTTTTATAAAACGTTCTTCGAGTTTTATAAAACGGCTTCTCGAGTTTTATAAAACGATCTTCGAGTTTTATAAAATGACTTCTCGAGTTTTATATAACGGCTTCTCGAGTTTTATAAAACGATCTTCGAGTTTTATAAAACGATCTTCGAGTTTTATAACATGGTTTCTCGAGTTTTATAAAACGCTCTTCGAGTTTTATAAAACGGCTTCTCTAGTTTTATAAAACGATCTTCGAGTTTTATAAAACGATCTTCGAGTTTTATAAAACGGCTTCTCGAGTTTTATAAAACGATCTTTGAGTTTTATAAAGAGATCTTCGAGTTTTATAAAACGATCTTCGAGTTTTATAAAACGGCTTCTCGAGTTTTATAAAACGATCTTCGAGTTTTATAAAACGATCTTCGAGTTTTATAAAACGATCTTCGAGTTTTATAAAACGGCTTCTCGAGTTTAATAAAACGGCTTCTCGAGTTTTATAAAATGATCTTTGGGTTTTATAAAACGACTTCTTGGGTTTTATAAAACTATTCCTTTTGTATTTTTGCGGGGAATTTTGGCTATTGATTCTGTCGTACCGATTTTGACCCCAACAGTTAGCCCCCCAGCTCGTAAGAATCGTGGGGTTCTTGCGAGTGGATTGAGCTTGTTTGGCGAGTTTGGTAGAATTAGGCGAAACTTTAATGGCCAAAAGTCCAAGGGTGAATAGTAAAATTCTTCCTTATAAGTGGATGGAGTAAAATTTTGAATACTTTACCTCATCCTTTACAACTTATCCAAGAAATTTTTCTCTCTACTTTCTTTGAGTTAATTCCTTCCAGGATCTTTAAGCATGTTTTCAGGAAGAAGGACTCGTTCCTCAACTAGCTCCAATTCTCGCAATTCTGAGGGAACGAGTTCGCAGCCTCCAGTTTCAGCTCCGAAAGAAGAGTATTCGTCACCGTTAATCGATCCGACGGACCATGCGGCTTTTTGGGCGTTGGGAGATGAGTCGAGGTCTGCTAGGCCTGGGACTTGGGTTCCAGCTCTGTCGGGCGTCGACCAAACTTCCAGAGGCAGTCGAGTTTCGTCTACCACTTGCTGGGGAGGGCGACAAGGATGCGCCCGAAGGTTTTTTCACATGTTACAACATTTTCTTGCAACAATGCCATTTATGGTTTCCGATCCCGGGGATCATTGTTCGTTACCTTCGCAGGCTGGGCTATCGATCAGTCAGCTGACTCCCCCCGGTCTAAAGCAACTCGTTGGTCTCTTGACGCTGAGTTATGAGCAGGGAATTACCCTTAGCGTTGATCATCTCGAGGGTCTATTGAAGCCCACAGGACAGTCGCAGAGGATCACTCTATGACCTCGTGACGAAATTGTTACGGGCTGCTCAATGATCTCTCCTTCTTGGAAGAAAAATTTCTTCTATGTTCGTATTGACAGTGCGTCAGTTGAGTAGGATTGCATTCCGCTTTTTATGACCGTGTGGGGTTGGAGAGGTATGTGATTCGAGTTCATACGAATCTTCTTCCTCTTGTTGTTTTTTTTTTATTCGTTTCTGTTTTTCCGCAGTGACCAACCCTTTGCCTCCACATCCTGTGGATCTCCCGAACATCACCACTTCTCTCAAACGTGGTGAAGTTGGCTGCTGCAGTTTTTCTCCACAACGCGTCCGCCAAGCGGTTGCCCTCTTCCGCTCTCGACTCTTTGCGGATTCTCCGATTTATGAAGAGGATCCGTTTATCAGGGAGTTTATTCCGCATGTTCCCTCAATGAGGAGTGGTAAGTCAAGCTTCCGAAGGGATAGATATCCGGTTGTCGAAAATGACGACTCTGAACGTGCGATCTCTCCTGACAATATTCTCAAGGACTTCCTTGATAGTCAAACGGAAGAAGGTGTCTGGATGAAAGCGGGCGGATCATCGACCTCCCATCTTCCGGACGTTGACCATGATCAAGTCCCGGAGTTTACTAGGGGGTCTGAGAAAGCTAAGGAGGTACGCGTGTTTATTATTTTCTTTTTCGAGCGATTTTATCATTGGATGATGTCGCTTAATTCTTTTCTTTGGTAGGATTTCCTTGTCATGAGCTGGGCCCTAGATAGCCGTACTGCTGAAGCTCGCCTTGCCGAGTTTCGAGCGAACATGGCTGAAAAAGAAGTTGCTCGTCTTCGGGCAGAGGTCGAGGCCAACCGAGCCAAAGAAGTGGTTGCGAGGGAGGTTGCTCGCGTGAGTGATGAGTGTGCGGCTAGATCTCGCCGCGCCAAGGAGCTTTCTGACCAAAGGGTTCGTCGTGCTCGTCGTGCGGGCAAACAAGGGGTTGCCGAAGAGATGAAGGCTCGTCGTGAGCGATTTGCAACTGGTTGTTCGGATGCCGAAGTTGTTCAACAGGCGCACGGTGATTATCGCGAATGTCGCGGGATCGTTCGTGGGTTATCTTTAACTTAGAATGAAGGGTATTCGTTTTCTGAGGAATTCCCCGTGCGGCGGGGATACTTGGATCGGGAAAGAGATATGCAGCCCGAACTTTTTGACCTTAGGGCGCGCATGTGGGATCAGTGGAATCCCATTGTGGTGTCGCCGAATTTGGTCGAGGTTGGACCTGAGATTTCGGATGCGGAGGGTGAAGTCGATCAGTCCGCATTTGATGACTTCAATGTGTGATGTTATTTGTTTTTCGATTTCATCGTTGTTTTTCCGGGACTGGCCGTTGGTGTCTTTGAATCCCTGCCGTTGGACGGTGTGTATTCGAAGATTTTCTAATAAGAAAATATTTTTTAAGTATGAAATTTGTGTATCGTTTTAGATGTAGAGGGAAGAATACGAGTTGTCATCTCGTATCTAACTCTTTGGTGTAAATCGTCCGATTCGTTAACTCGGGAGGTTGCGATTTTCGCGAGTGTTTAGATGTGGGCGAAGAGACATGCCTTTAGGATCTCGATTCATGCCTTGAGATGTTAGCGACCAGTGTGCTGGGTTTAGGGCAAGACCTAGGTTTACTTTCGGATTGAGGCTATGCGATGACTAGTCGGCTTTCGTTTTGCCCGTTGCGATTTTAACCTGACTCCATACCGATTTAGAATCCGTGATAGGTTCTCGGCTTATACGATTCGTATGGTTGGAATCAAGCATCTCACCGGGAACAATTTCTAAGTTTCCCGGAAGTGCTGACCAAAAATTTGGATTTCTTTTATAGCGCGCTATTTTATCCTAGTCGGATGTATGCGGACCGATAAGTCGATGCGTTTGTTTAGGACGGCTAGCGTGCTCGACGGAGCCAATCGCTGAGTGTTCGTGTTTTTATAGTCGCGGACGGACTTGGGGAAATATTTTTCTTGAGAGTTTAGGCGACGTCTCGCCAGTTCTTTCCGAAAATACTTTGATATGCAAGTTTTATAAAAACGATTATATAGTTGTTACTGCGGAAACGATTTTCCGGATGTTTGGAATTTTTTTTGCGTTTTCGATAGTAGCGGAGATATTCTAACTTTGTGTTTATTATAAATTTCAAAAAATTTTCAATTACAAAGCGAAAATTTTTTTAAAAAAAAAATTTGGGAGTATACGAATACTCGTGTACTCACCCACTCCCCCCCCCCCCCCCGTTTTGGAAGGGGGGATAGCTGAACTCGTCTTTAGGCAAGCTGCCTACGTATTCCTTTCGGAAATCAAGCCATCTCGTAGTTCTGACTGTTTGCGCGAGTGTGCTTACTCGGCTGTCGCAGACTTCTCGATCGCTTCAGTTGCGGGATCGATGTCTTTGTCCAGGATTGTCTCCTCTGGTTGGGTAGAAGCGATGGGTGCGGGAACTTGTGGTTTCTTGACCGTTGCTTGCTTTGGGTCGTCTTCTGCGGGCGATGGCATGACCTTTGCCCGTTTTGGTTTCATGATTGCTACCGCCAATTGCCTCAGCTTATGTTCGGCCAGGAAGCAGGATCGCGATTGTCTTTGGCATCCCCAAATTGCTGCGACTCCCGTAGGTGTTGGGAATTTGATGCCTAAGTGATATGTTGACAGAACCGCCTTCATGGAATTTATCCAAGGCGTGCCCATAATCACATTATAGATGGCCGGGAAATCGACAACCGCGAAGTTAACGATTTTCGTCACTTCTTTGGCTGCCACCGGTAGCCGGATCGATCCCAAGGTCATTGATGTCTCGTCGGAAAAGCTAGTCAACGGTTTTGGAATAGGTTTGACTTCCGAGAGTTCTATTCCCATACGTGCTAACGTGTTGCGGAAGATGACGTTGACCGTACTTCCGGTATCGACCAGAATTCGAGCAACCTCTAGATCGCTTATCACCAAATCGATGACAAGGGGATCGGCATGCAGTTGGTCAATTCCGCCGGTTTCAGCATCGTCGAACAAGATTACCCCTTTTGGAGAGTCATTCGTCGGCACCTTCCAACTCGAGCCGGTTTCGGCTTTACGTTGGTAGGATTTGATTGATGAGACGATGTCGTTGTAATATTGCGATTCACCGATAATCATGTTGATTTTTCGGCGGTTAGCGTCGTTACCCTTCTCGTCTTGTCTTCGTCCGCGTTTTTCGCCCGACTGATTTCCCTGAGGTGGGGTTTCCGCTCGCGCGTTCCTGTCGTTCTTCGGAAGGCGATCCGAATCGCGGATGAGATCTTTGACACTGGATATCTCGGAAAGTTCCCCCGCGACCAATTTTGCGGCAATATTATTTCTTGTGGGAATTCAAATACCGGAAACTGGTGAACACTTCATCTTCTCAGCTATATATGTGTTCAACACTGTTGCTGAGCAAACTCAATTATGGGAATACATTAGAGGAACTAAGGCGGCTTATGGGCACTTGGGATTATCCTGGATTTTGATTGGAGATTATAATTAACCGCTAGCCTCTTCAGAACATTCACGAGCATTAGACTATCGCAGTAATCAAGTGGGTATGAGGCAGTTTCAGGAAGTAGTTTCTGAATGTGGGCTTACGGATATACCACATACAGGTGCTCTGATTACTTGGTGGAACAGTAGAGATGAGGATCCAATAGGAAAGAAGCTTCATAGAGTTCTTGTCAATGGACCTTGGATGAGTTTTTATCCTCATCCTTTGCACATTTTGAAGTCGGAGGGGTTTCAGACCACGCCAGATGTCACGAAGATGCTCCAGTCATCAAAATGATGTAAGGAAACCATTTAAAGTTTTCAAATACTTAACTGAGAACCAGGACTTCATACCTACTGTTAAAGAAGTATGGGATTCACAGCTACTATATTCCATTCTCGGTCAGGTCTATCTTGTTTCATCAAAAATTGAAGACTCTTAAGAAAGGCTTACGAGAACTGAATCGAACACAATATGGAGATCTGCCTAATTGAACAAAGTAAGCTTATGAAGAACTTTGTTAATGCCAGGATCAGGTTCTCCTTGATCATACGCCTGAAACATGTTCAAGGGCTGCTGCTGCATCAGAGAAATGGTACTTATTAGCCGCATTGAAGAGAATTGCAGCAAAAATTGTGTTTTCGGTGGTTGCACGTTGGAGATCAGAACACAAAATTCTATCATCAAATGGCACAGATGCGAGCTGCTAGAAATATGATTAGAAGCTTGGTCAATGCACAGAGGGCTATCCTTACATCTCAGAGTGACATTGCGAGGGAGGCAGTAACACATTTTCAAACATTTTTGCACTCTTAAAAACCCTTCAACTATGGATGTTTCAGTAGCCTATCTCTCTCTTGACGTACTGGTGTCCTCCTACTGTTGCAACTGCTCTAGTAGGACCTGTAGTGCCCAGGAAATTATATCTGCCTTGCAATCCCTTTCTAATGACAAAGTTTCAGGTCCAGACGGCTTCACCAAAGAGTTCTTTTGCGGCATGGACAGTCATTGGTAGAGAGTTTAGCGTTGCAGTTCAGTCGTTTTTTGTTTATGGGTTTTTGCCTAAGGAGTTAATGCCACAGTTCTCTCCCTCATCCCTAAGACAGAAGCTGCGCTCACTATGAAAGATTACCGGCCTATTGCCTGCTGCAACCTCCTCTACAAGGTTATATCAAAGGTTTTATCCAACAGACTCAAGATAATTTTCCCAGATGTAATTGAGGCTAAACAATGTGCCTTCCTCACAAGACGTCTTATGCAGGAAAATGTACTCCTGGCTTCGGAACTTATTACTGGATATCACAAGAGTCTAACTAAAGCAAGATGTATGGTGAAGTCTGATATATCTAAGGCTTTTGATATTGTAAAGTGGTCTTTTATTATCTCAGTTCTTTAAACAATGGGGTTTCCTTTACAGTTTATTTACTGGATTAGACTGTGTATATCTACTGCAGCTTTTTCATTATCAGTTAATGGTAGCCGTGAAGGTTTCTTTACCAGAGCTAGAGGGATCAGACAAGGATGTTCATTCTCTCCTTACATGTGTGTCATTCTCAGTAATGTGCTTTCTAAGCTTCTCAACCTGGCAGCAGAAGCGAAGTAGTTTGATTATCAGCATAGTGCGCATGTCTCAAACGAACTCACCTTAGCTTTTCGGATGACATATTGGTATTCTCCGAAGGAACTGTTCGGTCTCTCGCGGGGCTCTTGGAAGTAATGAAGAGGTTTGCACGGATCTCATGATTGCAGAGTAATGCCACAGAGTCTTCTATGAGCTAATCTTGATCTGTTACTCAATGAAGCTTCTGGGTTTGGAATAAGTGTAGGAACTTTACCTATATAATATCTAGGAATGCCGCTGACGACTAAGACCCTCACCAGTCATGACTACGAGCCTTTAATAGACAAGATAAGAAGACGGATGCTTTGTTGGTCAAACAATGCTTTATCTTTTGTCGGGCGGTTACAACTGATCAAGACGGGGTTGTATCAAGTACAGTAAATTTTTGGAGCTCTGTGCTTATTCTTCATGTGCAGTGTCTTGAAACGATAGAAAGCATGTGTAGTACTTTCTTATGGTTAGGGACACCTAATAATGCTCATAAAGCTAAGGTTATCTAGGAGGAGGTGTGTAGTCAGAAAGAAGAGGGAGGTTTGGGAGTGCGGACACTGCATGACTCAGCTACGGTCTTTGCCTTAAAGCTTATATGGCGGCTCTTTACACAGCCAACATCTCTTTGGGTCTGTTGGTCGAAGCATTACTTGCTCAAGTATTCCTCTTTTTGAGATGTTAGGGATGACACTAAAGGCTCTTGGATTTGGCGTAAATTATTAAGGCTCTGTCCTCTGGCTTACAGTTTCCTTAGGTGCAAATTGAAGGATGGAAATACTACATGTTGGGGTCAAAATCGGTACGACGGAATTAATAGCCAAAACTCCCCGCGAAAATACAAAAAGAACATTTTTATAAAACCCGAGGAATAGTTTTATAAAACTCAAAGTCGTTTATAAAACTCGCAGACCGTTTTATAAAACTCGAAAGATCGTTTTATAAAACTCGAAGATCGTTTTATAAAACTCGAAGATCGTTTTATAAAACTCAAGAAATCGTTTTATAAAACTCGAGAAATCGTTTTATAAAACTCGAGAATCGTTTTATAAAACTCGAAGATCGTTTTATAAAACTCGAAGATCGTTTTATAAAACTCAAAGATCATTTTATAAAACTCGAAGGTCGTTTTATAAAACTCGAGAAATAATTTTATAAAACTCGAGAAATCGTTTTATAAAACTCGAGAATCGTTTTATAAAACTCGAACATCTTTTTATAAAACTCGAAGATCGTTTTATAAAACTCGAGAAATCGTTTTATAAAACTCGAGAATCATTTTATAAAACTCAAAGATCGTTTTATAAAACTCGAAGATCGTTTTATAAAACTCGAGAATCGTTTTATAAAACTCGAGAATCGTTTTATAAAACTCGAGAATCGTTTTATAAAACTCGAGAATCGTTTTATAAAACTCGAAGATCGTTTTATAAAACTCGAAGATCGTTTTATAAAACTCGAGAAATCGTTTAATAAAACTCGAGAATCGTTTTATAAAACTCGAAGATCGTTTTATAAAACTTAAGGATCGTTTTATAAAACTCGAGAATCGTTTTATAAAACTCAAAGATCGTTTTATAAAACTCGAGAAATCGTTTTATAAAACTCGAGAATCGTTTTATAAAACTCGAAGATCGTTTTATAAAACTCGAAGATCGTTTTATAAAACTCGAGAAATCGTTTTATAAAACCCGAGAATCGTTTTATAAAATTCGAAGATCGTTTTATAAAACTCGAAGATCGTTTTATAAAACTCGGGAAATCGTTTTATAAAACTCGAGAATCGTTTTATAAAACTCGAAGATCGTTTTATAAAACTCGAATATCGTTTCATAAAACTCGAAGATCGTTTTATAAAACTCGAGAAATCGTTTTATAAAACTCGAAGATCGTTTTATAAAATCCGAAGTTCGTTTTATAAAACTCGAGAATCGTTTTACGAAACCGTAAAAAACCGAAATAACCGTAAAACGCGAACTAGTCGCAACTAGTTCGCCCATCGGCGAACTAAGCCGGCCCGGCGAACTAATCGGTGATCAACTAGTTCTCCCATCAGCGAACTAAGCCGGGCCGGCTTAGTTCGCCGATGGGCGAACTAGAGACGTCTCGTATATTCCGCGTCTCGATCTCCCGCATTCCCGATTCGAAACTTACGTCTTTCGACAAGGTCACGTTCTAAACTACGGCCGAAACATCTCCCGTTCCATCTCGATCCGACTTACCGTTCGAGTTTTACGATAAAAACCGTAAAACTTTGCTTTCTCGGAAAGAACTCGAGGAAATCGTATAAAACGGCAACGGTTAAACGAAACACCGAACATTGCCTAGACTATACGATTTATTCGAGATTTCTCGTTGAAATCATAAAAACGCGTTTTTTAATAAAAAACGCCGAGTAAGTCGTAAAAAACGTGTTTTTAATAAAAAGTCGAGTAAATCGTAAAACCTTGCGATTAACTCGAGTAATTTATTAAAAACGACGTCAGATCAGGAAACGATCCCGTAAAAGTCGGAAACCGGATTTATCGCAAAACGGCCCGGAAGGACCTAAAACGCGATAAAAACCCATCTCGCGATTTCAACGGAATCTAACCCGCAGATTTGATAACGTTTTGACGGTTTACTCGCAGAAGGAAAATAAAAGTCAAGTTTAAAGATAAAAGGAAGGTTTGAAGAGAAATAGAAGACTTCCGCGGAAGAAAAGGAAGGATCGAGAGAATGGAAAATTCCCGATTTAGTCAACTCTGGGCGAAATGGAAAGATCGGATAGCCAAGGCGAGGAGTATATAAATAGGAGGTCTAGGGCAGAAGCAACATACACGAAATTCAGAGCTCTCACCACCAAAACTAGCATTTAGGAATATTTCTGTTTTTCTGTTAGCGAGCTGCGCCTCAATTAGGGTTTTCGTTCTTAAGCTTTTCGGCTACTCTTTTGTACCAGTTCTACGCAGATTCGGAATAAGAACCTCTTTGCTCTCTATTTCGTTTATTTTCATTTAAATTCTAAGTTATCATTTTCTTATTTTTCGTTGTGCGGCTCTGCAGATAGCCGGTTCCTCTGGAAACTTAGGGTTTTCCCGAAGTTTCCTTTTTTACGATTTATTTGACAGTAGGTGGATTTCGACACCCACAGTTTGGCGCTAGAAGGAGGGGGGGTCGGATCTATCTTACACCGTAGCCGCAACATGTCCAACGCAGAAACGATGACTGGTGACAACCAAACTCGCAACGAACGCGACAACGTTGAAACACCACTACCAAAAGACGCGCATGCGGCTAACGTTACGAACGCTAACGCCGAGACCGTCGAGAAGATGCTTTCCGAGTTTAACAAAAAATTCGGAAGAGCAGGAAAAGCTCATTGGTTTGCTCGCAAAACGGCTCGAAACCCTAACCGCGAGAACCAAAGCGATTCGCCCCCGCGGAACTACCAAAATCTGCGGAAGGAGACTCGATTTCGGCGCTCCTACGGATCATCCCAGAATCGATCAGCGAAACGTACCGGAAAAAGATTCCGGAAAAGAAAACCCTGACACGACACTGAACGAATCAGAAAAATCTCCTATTCGCGAACAGGAGACCGAAGGCGACGGCATCGAAAGGGTCAACCTGGAAACGAGCGACCAGGCCGACTCGACAGACGAAGACGCCGACGTCCATCCTAGGAGAAATAAAACTCGCAGTCCTCAACCGGAGTCTTCTCCCGAACGTTCCTTTACTGGAGACGAAGGGGAACTCGACTTCGCGCGATACGCAAAAACCACCGAGGAGCGATCTCCGGTCACTCGCAGCAAACGCCGACAGGGTCGGAAAACTACTGGCAATCAGACCGAGATTCGCGATCTCCGCGAATACATTACCGAAACGGCCGCAGCGGTAAAAGCGGTGAAATCTCAGATTCACCACGCGACCAGCGCCGCACCTGAGATCGATCGGCTACTGTACGAGTCTCGGAAAACGCCCTTCACGGCCAGCATCACCGAGATCAAACTGCCCGATCCCGGAAAGCTTAAGGTGCCAACTTACGACGGGACGTCCGATCCCAAAGCGCACCTGCAAGCGTTCCAGATCACCATGGGACGAGCCAAGCTCAAGGACCACAAAAAAGACGCAGGCTACGCCTCTTCGTCGAAAACCTAGAAGGAGCCGCGCTCGAATGGTTCGCCAAACTTAGGCGAAATTTGATCGGAAGCTTCCGTCGACTGGCTTCGGAATTCCTGAAGCAGTACTCGATGTTCATTAACCCGGAAACTTCCGACGCCGATCTTTGGAGCTTGGTGCACGAGGAGGACGAATCTCTCCGCGATTTCATGAGTGGATTCAAACTCGTCATGGCTAGGGTTAGCTGGATTAGCGACAAAGCCGCCATCGACGCGTTAAGGAAATCGCTCTGGTATAAATCGAAGTTCCGCAAATGGATAACTCTCGAGAAACCGCGGACGATCCAGGATGCGCTCCATAAGGCCACCGACTTCATAACCATCGAAGAGGAAACTAAAATCCTGTCCGAGAAGCATAAGCCGACGAAAACATCCGCGAAGGATAANAAGCCGCCATCGACGCGTTAAGGAAATCGCTCTGGTATAAATCGAAGTTCCGCAAATGGATAACTCTCGAGAAACCGCGGACGATCCAGGATGCGCTCCATAAGGCCACCGACTTCATAACCATCGAAGAGGAAACTAAAATCCTGTCCGAGAAGCATAAGCCGACGAAAACATCCGCGAAGGATAACGCGTCCGAGCAAAAGCAGAAAAAGAAAAGCTCTCGTAACGATATATTTGTCCATCACGAGGGACAGGATCTCCGAGGTGCGCATAACTACGCCATCAACTCCGGTTCGGAGCAAGGGCGAACTACGGGTAACACGTGGACGAGAAATTCGAATTACGACGAGAATTCTTTCTGCGACCTCCACCAAACCAATGGTCATTCCACCGTGAATTGTAAAGTTCTCGGCGCCAGATTGGCCGCAAAGCTAGTCGCGGGAGAACTTTCCGAGATATCTAGTGTCAAGGATCTCATCCGCGATTCGGACCGCGTCCCGAAGAATGACAAACATGCGCAAACTCCGCCTCAGGGAAATCAGTCGGGCGAAAAACGCGGACGAAAAGTAGACAAGAAGGGTAACGATGCTAACCGCCAAAAAATCAATATGATCATGGGCGAATCGCCATACTTTAACGACACCGTCTCGTCAATAAAATCCTACCAACGTAAAGCCGAAACCGGCTCGAGTTGGAAGGTGCCGATGGACGATTCTCCGACAGGGGTAATCTCCTTCGACGATGCTGAAACCGGTGGAATTGACCAACCGCATGCCGATCCCCTTGTCATTGATTTGGTGATAAGCGATCTAGAGGTCGCTCGAATCCTGGTTGATACCGGAAGCACAGTCAACGTCATCTTCCGCAACACGCTAGCACGAATGGGAATCGACCTCTCGGAAGTCGAGCCGATTCCAAAACCGCTGACTAGTTTCTCCGGTGAAACATCAATGACCCTGGGATCAATCCGACTACGGTCGTCGCGAAAGAAGTGACGAAAATCGTTAATTTCGCTGTAGTCGATTGCCCGGCTATCTACAACGTGATTGTGGGCACGCCTTGGATAAATTCCATGAAGGCGGTTCTGTCCACGTATCACTTAGGCATCAAATTCCCGACGCCTACGGGAGTCGCAGTAATTTGGGGATGCCAAAGACAATCGCTATCTTGCTTCCTGGCCGAACATAAGCTAAGGCAATTGGTGGTCGCGATCGTGAAACCAAAATGGGCAAAGGTCACGCCACCGCCCGCAGACGACGACCCGAAGCAAGCAACGGCCGAGAAACCAGAAGTTTCCGCATCCATCGCTTCCGCCCAACCGGAGGAGACAATCCCGGACAAAGACATCGATCCCGCGACTGAAGCGATCGAGAAGTCTACAACAGCCGAGTAAGCACACTCGCGCAAACAATCAGAACTACGAGATGGCTTGATTTCCGAAAGGAATACGTAGGCAGCTCGCCTAAAGACGAGTTCAGCTATCTCCCCTTCCAAAGCAGGGGGGGAGTGGGTGAGTATACGAGTATTCGTATACTCCCGAAATTTTTTACAAAATTTCTTTTAGCTTTGTAATCGAAAAATTTTCGAAATTTTTAATAAAGACAAAGTTAAAATATCTCTGCTACCATCGAAAAACGCAAATCCGGAAAATCGCTTCCGCAGTAACAACTACTCAATCATTTTTATAAAAATTTGCATATCAAAATATTTTCGAAAAGAACGGGCGAGACGTCGCCTAAACTCTCAAAGGAAAATATTTCCCCAAAGTCCGTCCGCGACTATAAAAACACGAACGCTCGGCGATTGGCCCCGTCGAGCACGCTAGCCGTCCTAAACAAACGCACCGACCTATCGGTCCGCATACATCCGACGAGGATAAAATAGCGCGCTATTAAAGAAATCCAAATTTTTGGTCAGCACTTCCGGGCAACTTAGAAATTGTTCCCGGTGAGATGCTCGGTTCCAACCATACGAATCGTATAAGCCGAGAACCTATCGCGGATTCTAAATCGGTATGGAATCAGGTTAAAATCGCAACAGGCAAAACGAAAGCCGATTAGTCATCGCACAGCCCCAATCCGAAAGTAAAGCTAGGTCTTGCCCTAAACCCAGCACACTAGTCGCTAACGTCTCAAGGCATGAATCGAGATCCTAAAGGCATGTCTCTTCGCCCACATCTAAACACTCGCGAAAATAGAAATCTCCCGAGTTAACGAATCGAACGATTTACACCGAAGAGTTAGGTACGAGATGACAACTCGTATTCTTTCCTCTAGATCTAACATAAAAACGAATTTCATACTTAGAAAATATTTTCTTATTAAAAGCATCCAAATACACACTGCCCAGCGGTAGGGATTCAAAGCCACCAACGGCCAGTCCCGGAAAAACAACGACACAATCGAAAAACTAAGAACATCACACATCAAAGTCATCAAACGCAGGCTGATCGACTTCACCATCTACATCCGAAATCCCATGACCGATTTCAACCGAATCCGGCGACACCACGACGGGACTCCATTGATCGCACATGTGCGCCTTAAGGTCGAAAAATTCGGACTGCATATCTCTTTCCCGATTCAAATTTTCCCATCGCACGAGGGATTCCTTAGCAAACGAATACCCTTCATTCTGAGTCAGGGATAACCCATGAACGATCCCGCGACATTCGCGATAATCACCATGCGCTCGTTGAACGGCTTCCGCATCCGAACAACCGGTTGCAAATCGCTC
>CAKOAT010255710.1:0-33901 GCA_932364175.1 Eruca vesicaria subsp. sativa | reverse complement strand
TACAGGGAATGGGAATCCCAGTTGGTAAGCTTTCTCTTTACACAGCTTTGGGAGGGATCCGTCCATCGGCTGTAAGCACTGAAACAAAAGCTGCTGAAAATTTTCATATATGCTTGATTCTCTGTAGTTCTGATGTTAATGTAAACATATTTTCACATGCAGTGCCTTCCAATCACTATTGATGTTGGTACAAACAACGAGAAGCTACTGAATGATGAGTTTTACATTGGACTGAGACAGAACAGGGCAACTGGCGAGGTTTACTATTATCTTTCCTAACTCTCTCTATTAAATGATGACTTTTACATTGTAGTTTCTTTTGTTGTTATTCAGGAATATGCTGAGTTTCTGCACGAGTTCATGTGTGCTGTTAAACAGAACTATGGAGAAAAGGTGTTGGTGCAGGTAAATCATATGATCGATTCTGCTAAAATTTGTTTTTCTCAATCTTGCATGTGTTGATATAATAATATTACACACATTCTTGGTTTCAGTTTGAAGATTTTGCAAACCACCACGCGTTTGAGCTTCTCTCCAAGTACTGCTCCAGTCATCTCGTTTTCAATGATGATATCCAAGTGAGATCTTGTCTTCAGCACCATATGAATTGCATTTTCTGAAATGTGACTAGTACAAACTTGTTTTGTCTGTTTAACATTTCAGGGTACTGCATCCGTGGTGCTGGCTGGGCTTATTGCGGCTCAGAAAGTGCTTGGTAAAAGCTTATCTGACCATACCTTCTTGTTCTTGGGTGCCGGAGAGGTGAGACCTCAAAACATATACCAAATAAGCTTTTTGTTTTGCTGCTAAAGCTTTTTATATCTTTGTAGGCTGGAACTGGAATAGCTGAGCTAATTGCTCTTAAGATTTCCAAAGAGGTTAAATAATAGTAGTCTTTAGCCTTCATGCTATTTATTTGATACCTTTGCTTCTTCTTGTCAAGAATCTGTAACTGCATTGTTTTGTAGACTGGAACACCAATCGATGAGTCCAGGAAGAAGATTTGGCTTGTGGACTCCAAGGTATTGTTAGATTACATCATTCTTAGCTATTGCTTTTTTTGTTCACTAATGAAACATCCTTTGAATAATCTTGCAGGGACTGATTGTTAGCTCACGCGCGGAGTCGCTTCAGCATTTCAAGAAGCCATGGGCGCATGACCACGAGCCTGTCAAGGAGCTCCTGGGAGCTGTTAATGTACTTTAAACAACTCAAGTTAATATATCTTCATGAATAGATGACATTTAGAAATCTAAGTCTTCATAACATTCTCTCAAATCAGGCAATCAAGCCAACAGTGCTCATTGGAACCTCTGGTGTGGGGAAGACTTTCACAAAGGAAGTAGTTGAGGCCATGGCCACCTTCAACGAGGTTTTCTTTCCTTCTTTTGATATGCTTTCTCGGTATCTATGCTTCTTGTTTCTGATGCTCTTCTTTCTGTGGTGAGGTTACAGACACCCTTGATTCTTGCTCTCTCAAACCCAACTTCTCAAGCCGAGTGCACCGCTGAACAAGCTTACACATGGACCAATGTAACGATTTAAAGCTTATTGATACCACCACAAGTTATTGTTTCATTTGATGCAACCTGAAAAAAAAGATGTGGTTGATTTATAGGGTCGTGCAATCTTTGGAAGTGGAAGCCCGTTTGACCCTGTTGAGTATGAAGGCAAAACATTCTTGCCTGGCCAGGTTCGTTTTGCTATTTATTGTAACATTTTTTATCTACAATCCACGACTCATGTTCCTGTCGATAACACCTTTTTTCCGCAGGCCAACAACTGCTACATTTTCCCAGGTCTAGGTCTTGGTTTGATCATGTCCGGTGCCATTCGTGTCCGTGATGACATGCTTCTAGCAGCTTGTAAGTACAATAAAAACTGTTTTAAGAAACTTATGTTACAGTTAAAACTGGCCAGGAATGACCATAAGGGATCCACCAGATTCCGCTGCAATTAAGTTTATACATAGTTACTACTAGTTAGAGACCATTTGTTGAATCTTTGTTTTCGAATTTGTTGTATCAGCGGAAGCTCTGGCCTCGCAAGTGACTGAAGAGGATTTCGCCAAGGGATTGATCTACCCACCTTTTACAAACATCAGACAGATCTCTGCTAACATTGCAGCCAGTGTGGCAGCCAAAACTTATGAACTTGGTTAGTTTTCATTATTCTCTATGTTATATATATTATTATGATGTAAAAATATTTACTTTTGCAGAAATATGATTTATGTTGTTTTGTTTTTGTTGCAGGATTGGCATCGAACCTGCCTCGTCCCAAGGACCTGGTCAAGATGGCAGAGAGCTGCATGTACAGCCCTGTCTACAGAAACTTCCGTTAAAGATTCTTTTGCACCATTTTGTCTCCCTCCCAGCTTTTCTTTTTTACTTTTTGCTTCTTCGGTTTTGCTGCTATAATGGACAACTTCTCTCCTGTTTTATCGCTTTTAAATATTAATTCCAACTTTAAGTACTGAGACATAACATTTTTCTGTTTTATGAATAGTATAATATCCATTATTCATTTTGTCGTATGCCTTGTGTTAGGGCCATGTTCAATATTTTGGTTAGGTGATTATCTTGCACTATGACAAGTTCTGGTGTCTAGCCAACTTTTTTCCTTTCCAGAATGAACTCACTGCTAGTTGGTAAAGATTGGATGTAATCAACCTGTAAACTATAAGATATAAATTTTCAAAAGAAAAAAAACAATACGATATAAGAAAATTCTAGAAAAAACTATAAACTATAATAGTGATTGTTATCTAGACTTCCATGTTTATGTTCTGTTCTTATTTTTTTAATCTTGACCTGTAAGAAGAAAAACTACTACATAAGATGTTAACAAATTAGTTTTTTTTAAAGATGTTTACAAAATGATCTTTGATATCTTGCTAAGATCACCAGTTTTACTGGCACAGAATGCAATGATTATACAACATATTTAAAAGAGGAGAATAAAGAAAAAGTGTTAAAAGAGAACATTTGAAGTGATTTTGGGCCTGAAATTATAATCATTGCAAAGTCAATGATCCCCTCCATCATATCTCAAAGTTCAAAAAGTCAAGAAAAGATATATAAATCAAATAAAAGGAAAGATAAAAGCAAGTGAGTAAAATTGCAAGTGGTGGCCCTCCATTAGTGGCATAGTTATTTATGATAATGATGATCGCTTTGATTTCTTGTTTTTAGAATGGGTTGTACATTCATTGAACACAATTGTATAATTGTTTTTAGCCTTTTTGCCTGATAATGTTCTTTAAAAATGATAGGCATGCCTAAATGTGTATCGACCATTGGTATCAATATTTTCATCATAGCTTCCTCTTTGGAACGCATTATTTTCCATCTTTGCTTCTATTGTATTCACCTTCAGTTGTTCAATTATAATACTGTATCTGGACTTACTCAGATTGATACGATTAAAGAATTTTGTAAACTCTAGCTGAAAATCCAAAGATTTATGAATTGTCTTTAGGGAATACTACATGATTCAAGACTGGACAGAGATATAATCCGCTTACCGTTTTGGCAATACACTAGCCTACGTGTTGGGTCGTCTAAAACGGACACACACATTTCGAAAATTAAAATGTCACAACAATAGTATATTACAAGTTTTGATCAATTTTTGCGGTGATTAGTCTCATGAGCTAATAATTGTACATATATGAGTACTCGCAAATCATGGGCAATGGGCAAATGAGTGTTAACCATGAGTTTTGTAGCCATGGTCTTGATATATGCATGGTTGTCCGTTGCTTAATGAATTTTAGCTTATCCTAGACATATTATTCAAAATTCAAAACCGAGCTAGAACCAAACAAAAAAACTGTAACCAGACTAAAATTTGCAAAAACCAAATGGTTCTTATTATTCTAAACCCAAAATATTGAAATTGAATCGAAATCAAACCTAGAACCGAATGGATATCTAAATATGTTAATTTTATTTTCAAATAACTATATGTAAAAATATAATATATAAATAAAAGATATTTCAAATAATGAAATTAACTTTTATGGTTTTTACAGGTTTAACTCGGGGGTTTGAATTTTTTTTTCAGTTTAAATTCGAACTATTTCTAATTCGATTTAGTTTCGGGTTTTATAAAAATAGAAGCTCTATCCAAACTTGATGTTAACCGATCCGATCTGAACATTGTTTGGTTCTTAAACATGTCCTATATACTCCAATCCAAATAACCCTAAAACTCGAATAACCCGATCCGATCTAACCTGGAAACCCAGATTCTCAAAGCTAAATTTAGCCATGAATCTTTAGTCTTAGCCACAAACATGCATGCATCTATTTTTCCAGTGTTTTTATTGTTATGCTTTAGTGTTTCAGTCGCCTTACCACTTGGAACACCCTAACAAGCCCATTTTTGTTGATTTTTTCACCCATCAAATTACAGCTGATTTGATTAGATAGCAGCGCTGTTCATATTCTTAAATGGAGTTGAAAGATCCTTAAACAGTTAAATATATATTTAGACTTGCACTTGATTATCGTATCAGTATCATTAGCTCTAACTTAAGATATCTTTAGTTACAGATGATTTGATTAGATGTAATTGGAAAAGGAATAGTGCAGGCCAAATTTAAATTGCAGCAAATAAGCTATTAGTGAAATTCTTATGAAAATAATGAGAGTTAATAGTAGTGGAAATCTAAGTATACATACAATTTAGCATATAGATATGAAAATAGATAAAAGTTAAATAAAAATAAACAGAAGAATCAAGGAAGAAACAAAGACCTACTACTTTTCTCCTTTTATTGGTAGGTACTCATTTAAGCATGCCTAGGAATCTCTTTCCTCTTTCTTCTTTCTTTTAGTTTTGTCGGCCTCCATTCTCCAATTTATATTTTACATACAGAAAATAACGGTGTTACCCCGTTAGAGTTTATTTTTTTAAAAACATTTTTTAATAATTATTATTTTTTTTTAGATTAAAAAAATACTAACTAATTGGGGATTGCCACATATTATGGAGATCTGTAAATAGTACAAAGATTTGCTAAGAAATAATTTTTATTTAAAGATTTTAAGAATTGAATCCTTAACTTTTAATGGAATTCACTGATTATTTAATTATTTTTTTTAAAAAAATTCCCCTTAAAAATTTCCGTTGGAGATGCTCTAAGAATGGAGATTGAAGATGTTGATGATGGTGACAATCTCGACGATCACATGATGTAACAACCATGCATGTATGATATATTTCTTTGTCTCATGAGTATATGTAAGCACGGTTACAAACATATCTCTATAATATTATTTGAGAAGTCACTTTCTTATGTGTCGCGCTCACGTTAACTCTCACGATGGTTGATTACTATGATATCCCTAATGAATTAAAAATAAAATTAAATAGTATTTCCTTTTTAAAAATTTCCAAATAACAATATAAAATAAAAAGGAAACATTTATAAAATTTACAAAACTATTTAAAAACGAAAATATAAGTATATATAGTATGGTTTAATAAAAAAAGGAAAATTCACAAAATAGTAATAATTAATTTAAATAACATAAAATATACCTTTGAAGTAATAAAATACTTTATATCTATATCTTCTTAGATTAAAAAAAAGAATATCTGTATATAATGAGATTTCATAAAAAAAAATTCACACAAAAAATATTGCTATTAGAAAAAGAAATATTTTTTCCTTAAAAAAATAATTTTAAACAATAAAATATATATATTTTCAAAATAATTATTTTTGTATATATCTATCTATTTTGTTAGATGATTACATAAAATAATCAACTAACATACACTGATACATGTTTAACTGACATTTTTTTTATAATTAGTATTATTGAAATTATTTTTTAGTATATTTATTAGACTACAATATCTTACAATTACAGTAAAAATATAAATTCTATTTTACTTATATAGTATAATTTCTCAAAAACAATCATTTTACTGACTATTTTAAGAGATACTAAAAATAAAACTAAAAATAAATTTAATGATAAACATCTTTTGATCAAGTAACTACAATTATTTTAAAATATCATAACACTATATAATTTAACGAGGTAGATATATTATATTTTAATAGTTAAAATTATCTGTTCTAAGAATAAGGATTCTGATTTACTTAAGTATTTTGATTATGGTTATATTAAGTTTCACAAACACAAAAACAGAAAATAACTACAATTATTTTAAAATACCATAACACTATATAATTTAACGAGGTAGATGTATTATATTTTAATAGTTAAAATTATCTGTTTTCTTAATAATCTTTTGATTTTTAATTTTTTTTTGTTTTTATGTTTGTGAAACTTAATATAACCATAGTCAAATACTTAAGCAAATCAGAATCTTCTAAAAATTCATTAGTTACTTATGTATGTAATTTAGAATCAGAAACTTTAGTTTTTATTTTTTTTTCCTTCTAAGCACAAAAAAATCTTAAGTTATATATAATCTTACTAAATATACTTATATTTCTAAGATAACAACCAGCATAAATGCAAATAAGACAATTAATCAAAAATCTAATATTTTAAAATATAAAAGATAATAGTTGAATTCAGAGAAATAGATATAATCCAATATATCTAAATGATAACTAAATCGACCGTAAAAACAATAAAACAGACTAAATATAACATATCTAAAATTATATATATATATAATTAAAGTAATAAAATATTATAATATAAATTAGACATATAAACTATAAATTAATTTAAAAATTAAAATAAATATCAATCAGTTATTATTGTATATTTATTTTATAAATATACATGTCCGTGCATGAGCACGGGAAAATCACCTAGTATGATATATATGTAGATAAATTTCAAATCCAAAGAGTCAAATATGAATGTTCTAATCAGACATGTCGCCAATGCATAAACAAAGCAATTGTCACTGCACTAAGGTTCTTAGAGCATATACAATGGTGAGGTTCAATGGTGAATCCTTAGCCATTATTAAATATTTTTTTTTTTTGAATAGTTAAGGATCCGAAGTAAAATTGTCTCTCCAATGGTGAGCCCGAAGATGGAATCCTTAAAAAAAAAAAAAAAATTTGGAAACTTAAATTTTATTAATTGCATTAATTAAAAAAGATACAAGGATTATAAATAAACATAAAAAGATACACTAATTAATTTTCATCACCGAACTTGTTCCAAATATTTTCGATTAAATCATTCTTCAATTGTTGATGGATACGGTTATCACGAAGATCATTCCGATTAGGAAATATATTATGCAGATTTGTAGGTCTCTCGGTCTCGACCTCTGAACTTCTGGTGACGTCTCCTTCTTCAAATTCCAAAATATCGTACTGCATGTAACCATCTCGTTCATTTTCAACTATCATATTGTGTAGTATGATACATGTTCTCATAATCTTCCCTATCTTTTCTTTGTTCAATGTACGTACCGGATTTCTGACAATCGCAAATCGGGCTTGCAATACTCCAAAAGCTCGCTCTACATCTTTTCGTGCTGCTTCTTGAACTCGGGCAAATAGCTCTTGTTTAGGACTCTGAGGGAGTGTGATAGATTGGATAAATGTTGACCATTTTGGATATATACCGTCTGTGAGGTAATATGCCAACTTATACATGTGTCCATTGACCATGTACTTTACCCTGGGAGCTCGATCTTCTAAAATGTCATCAAACACATGAGACCGATCGAGAACATTAATATCATTTAAGGTACCTGGACGACCAAAAAATGCGTGCCATATCCAAAGATCGTGTGAAGCTACTGCCTCTAAGACAATTGTTGGTTTTCCTGATCCACGTGCGTACTCCTTTCCAAGCGGTCGGGCAATTTTTCCACTCCCAATGCATACAATCAATGCTTCCGACCATCCCAGGAAACCCTCGTTTCTCTCCAATATCGAGTAGTTGTTGAAGATCCTCCGGTGTGGGTCGTCTAAGATACTCATCTTCGAATAACTGTATTATTCCGTCCGTAAAATTATGTAGACACAAAAGTGCAGTGGACTCACCAAGTCGGTGATATTCGTCAACCGTATCAGCCGCATAGCCATAAGCAAGCATACGAATTGCTGCCGTACATTTTTGTAGTGCTGACAGACCGAACCTCCCGGTTGCATCTCTTCTTTGTTGAAAGAATATAATATTCTCTGATAGCCCATGGACAATACGCAAGATTAAGTCCTTATTCATACGGAAACGACGTCTGAATAAATGTGCCGGGAATGTCGAATCTTTGCTGAAGTAGTATTTCCATAAGCGGTCGTGTCCTCCTTCACGGTTTCGTTCAATATATGCACGGTTCCTTTGGTTACTACTTTGGCCCTCGACTATATCGGTGAATGTTTCTTCGAATATTTCTTCGAAAACTTCTTCAAATCTTTCTTCGAAAACCTCGTCGGACGAAGATGAAGACATTGTGAACGGATCCTGCAACCAAAAAAATTATTATAAGTTTATAATTTATTATAATTTTTTAATATATAAAACCGTAAGCTTTATAAAAGGTTATTTTTTTTAATGAATTCTGCTATTGATAATATAAATATGCAAGTTCAAATTTGTATAAAAAGTATGTTCAAATTTATATTAACATTTTTCGATTTAATAGGTATATAGAAGTGATGAAATTAGGTAGATGAGTGATGAGATTAAATATAATTGCAAGTTATGAGATTTAGGTTGAGATGAAAAGAAGCATATGATTGATTGTTTTGCATGAACACTCGTACTCGTACGTGAGTAACCATATTTAAGCAACAATGTGTAAATAGAATGGTTGTGAGATGAAGACTAAAAGTGATGAGAAAACTAGCAACAATATTTAAACATGAGAAGAGTACAACATCCATGAACTTACCAAAGTTTTTGCAACAAGACAACAACTCCAAATTACAGCAACAAATATTACAACTTCAGAAGACTAGAGTTTTTAAGTTTGGTAGAGAGGAAACATAAAACGATTTCTAAACATTCCGCAAGCAACAAAGAAATACTTATACAACCTCAAAGCACCATCCGTGACATTCTCCAAGCACCACCCGTGACATTCTCCAAGCACCACCCGTGACATTCTACTGCTCTTGAGGAAAACAACAAAAAACTTCAACTCTCCGTGACTCACCACACCCGTGACTACTGCAGTACCTGAAAGAAGACAAAGACAAAAGTTAGTAAACAACAAGCAATATAACAACAAGCAATATCATAAAGATAAAGTTTGTAAATAACAAGCAATAGCACAATTCATGTAAAGTTAGTAAATATGTTACTACTTTCATATCATCTCAGATAAAAGTTAGTAAATACCTTACTAAACTCATATCATCTCGGACATGAATTATTTTTTAGAGATTCCTCCATCTCAGATAATGGATCTTTTTTGGCAAGTAAACGTTCCAGGATCTTGTGTTTAGAAAGTGTTTCTTTCATTTCCATGATGACTTGTAGTTGTGACATCTCTTCTTCTTTGCCACTCTTCTTCCTCTTAGCAGCGGCTTTAGCATCTTTCACACCGGCTGGTCTGACTTCGGGTTCGGCTACATCCTCTTCTGTATCAACATCAACAACTTCTTTTCGCTTCTCCTTCCCTCCGTCTTTAGTAATGTAGGTAGTGCACCATTTCTGGCCGTGTCTGAGCTCCCTCCACGCATGTTCCAGACTAAACCTTTGCCTGTAAATCTTGAAGAATGAGTCGAGCGCATCATTCATAACATTATCATCATTCGTTCCACTTTTCTGACCCCTCAACGCCGCATCATAACATCCAACGAACTTACACACTTGTTCGTTGATCCTTGCCCATCTCTGCTTGGCTGGACGAATCTCTCTAGGTATCACACCAACTAGTTGAGGGCTTGCGTTGTAATAATCAACAATTCGCTTCCAGAAACGTTCTGCTTTCTGGTCACAGCTGATTACGGGGTCTTTGCTGGTGTTAAGCCACGCTCCAAGGAGGATTTTATCCTCAATTGGAGACCATTTCCTACGCTCAACACTAGACTGGACAGGAGACTCGACACTAGTTTGGAAAGAAGACTCGACACTAGGTTGGAAAGAAGACTCGAAACTACGTTGGAAAGAAGAGTCGACACCAGGACCTTGGCTACCGAAGCAAGCAGGTTCAGGTGACTCAAGGTCAACCGAAGATTGACTATACATTAGATTAACAAACCCAGTTGTGTTGTTCATGTTTAGATGATGGTCTGTGATGCTTTATTAGCAACACATGCACTTAAGTAGGCGTTAGAAAGTAAGATTTTTTGGTTTGGAGTAGTTATTAGGCAGATAGAAAGCAAAGACGCATTTACCAACACTCAAATCAGAGCAATAAGTATGACCAGTATATTTACTTAGCAAGTACAATTCTATCAAATCTAAGAGGTTAGGAAGCAATACTAGCAATAAGTATGACAATATAGTTAAAGCTCAACCAATAAAGCCACACGTTTTTATTCGTATTTATAAGAAAAATGTTTATATCTGTTATTGAAGCTAAATGTTTTTATCAGCTAAAATTATTGACGCTAAATGTTTTAAGTCATTCAAATTATTTAGTCTAAATGTATTTGAAACAGAAACTAAAAAAGATAGAAACTATTGTACCTGCGAAGCCCATCTCCGATTCAGACACTGCTCTTTAAATCCCCTTATGTTGTTCCTTCAAAGACATATAAAATAATAAAAAGTTAAGAATGGTATTTTTTCTCAAACAATATTAACTAAAAAAAAAAGGAATGCAATTTTACCAGCACGTCACGATGACCAGTACAACCAAAAGCAGTAGAGAAACTCCCTTTGCAAACCATGTTCTTTTGACAACTAGGTTCTTCTTACTTAACGAA
Organism: Eruca vesicaria subsp. sativa; assembly: GCA_932364175.1. NCBI lineage: Eukaryota > Viridiplantae > Streptophyta > Magnoliopsida > Brassicales > Brassicaceae > Eruca > Eruca vesicaria. The sequence goes on along the minus strand of CAKOAT010255710.1, from coordinate 23,064 downwards.
CACACGATCTTCTCTACCTTAGCCAGCTTCTGGTCAATCTCAAAGAATTGATCCTTGAGCATCCTAAACTGTGTCTGCATTTCAACTAGCTCTTCTTGAACTGCCACATCCCACCATTTCCAGATGTGGCAGTTTCCATCGTCAACGTTCTCGCAGGAGAAGAACCTCCTCCCTGGATCTTTATGCGTGTACGACGTTGCAATAAGAGGGTCACTGCCGCAATAGCATGTCCTCGTGATTCCTTCATCAGCCTCGGGTTCACGTGGAAACTGATCCGCCTCTGCAACTCTGTAGGTACTATGACCTTCATCGCCGTAGAGATCAGCTTCTGCTTGAAGTAGTTCGGTCATGTCAAACTCCTCCGAAGAAGAAGGCTGAGTGTAGCTATAGTCTTGTCCCATATTCGTTGGCCTGCAGAAAAACAAAAAAAATTGTCAGCCAACAAGAAAACAAATCATTAAAACAAGCAAGAACCAATACAAAAACTAAACACTAAAACAACACATTGACATAAACACTAAAACACATTGACATCATGAGTTTAATAAGTACAAATTACGGGAAAATCACACAAAATTTACTACAATTGACCAATTAAAACCGTAAATACAAACCAAATGATCCCCAATTGTAAACGGATTGAAAAGGAATTGAAACCCTAACTACAAACAAAAAATCCCCAATTGAAAACCCTAAATACAAATCAATGAGTTTTCGAGGAATCTAAACCGATGGAAACCCTAAAAACTAACTAAAAGATCTTCAATTGAAAACGATTTGAAAAGAAACTGAAACCCTAACTACAAACAAAAAAATCCCCAATTGAAAACCCTAAATACAAATCAATGAGTTTTCGAGGAATCTAAACCGATGGAAACCCTAAAAAATAACTAAAAGATCTCCAATTGAAAACGATTTGAAAAGAAATTGAAACCCTAACTACAAACAAAAAATCCCCAATTGAAAACCCTAAATAAAAATCAATGAGTTTTCGAGGAAACTAAACCGATGGAAACCCTAACTACGAACCAAAGAATCACCAGATGAAAACAATTTGAAAACGAATTAAAATCAATAAACTTTTTGAAACCCTAAAATTCGGTAAAATCCCCAAATCGATTCTACAAGAAAGGCGAAGAACAAGGAAGGTAAATCTATCCTAAAATCTATCACATATGAAGCCTACTAACCTTTCAAGATCAAGGAAAGAGAGGATCGACGACGGAGACAAAAATCGCCTTCTCGTCTCCACCTCTGCTTTTTTTTCTCGTGTTCAACGAAAATGAATTTTTTTTATGGACTCCACCGAAAGCAAAAGACGCAAGATGCAACGAAAACGTAACACGTGCATAAGGACCTGGTCCTTCAACCCCTTCTTTACGGATTGATCCGTCACAAAAGCAGCCCATTAATCAATATTTTATTCCTTTTGGGCTAAGGATTTTCGGCTAAGGATCCCTCACGGATCACCGTTGCATATGGTCTTATAACCTCGATCTAGGTTTTCAATTTTTACGATTACCAATGCATATGATTATCCAAGTGAATCATATCATGATTTAGCTGTAATTCTTTTTGACGGTTATCTTTATGTATAGGTCTAATATAACCAAAAATTTGATAAAACCTTTGTGTTTATATTATATGTTTATGTTTAATTTTAAATATGGGTTCTTAAAAAAATTCTAAAATATATTACACCTCTAAATTTGTATATTGGCCTTTACTTTCTTTTATGATATGATATAATTTACTGATATACAGTTAAACCTCTATAAAGTAATAATGTTGGGACTACACCAAAATTTTATTTTTTTTATAAATTTAGAGAGATATTAGTTTATCGATATATGAATCAAACCAAAAACTCAATTTGGGACTATAAAACTATATTATTTTATAGAGATATTTAATGTATATTAATTTATCGAGTATTAATTTATAGATGTTCTACTGTATATTAATATATATACCTATATATATACACATATATCTACTATACAATAATAAATTATACTATTTGTACTCCTGTGCATATATAGTAATCGAGTAATCGTTTTTAGATTATATGTATGTATCCTGTCATATTCATACACGTATGTAAGGCATCTTGACATTCTGAATCCTTTCAAGTAAGATCTCTGTTAGGTGGTTATTTATGCAAAATAAAAAGTCTATTTATTAGAAAAGAAAAAGGTACTTTTGTAAAGATTGAGATTGTAGTTCCTTGCCAACCAACCATCCATATAATGCTCCCCCAACACAAAAATAACACAACACAAACTTAGAAATGGAAGAAGAGAAGAGATTGGAGCTTAGGCTGGCTCCTCCCTGTCACCAACTCACTTCCAACAACAACATCAATGGTCCTAAACAAAGAAGCCTCCACAAAGAAACATCTTTTGTTTCCAATAACAGGTTTTAACAATCTTACCATAGTAGTAACTTGTTTATCAATAGATTTCCGTCATGGTTGTCTCATTGTATAATGTTTAAATGGTAAGAAAACTAGTTTCTTTCACATATCTTGATTGTTCTTGTTTCGGTTCAAGATTCTTGCCACTACATAAAAATTAAAAAGAACTGCTTATCAGTTTATAATAAGATATGGCTAAAATAGGGTTGAGGCCGCTCCAGTGGTGGGATGGCCGCCGGTAAGGTCCTCCCGGCGATACCTAACGTCACAGCTAAAGGAGGAGATGAAGAAGATAGAGAGTGATGAAGAGAGAGAATTGTACGTGAAGATCAACATGGAAGGAGTTCCCATCGGAAGAAAAGTCAACCTCTCTGCTTATAACAACTACCAACAGCTTTCACATGCCGTTGACCAACTCTTTTCTAAGAAAGATTCGTGGGATGTCAACAGACAATACACTCTGGTCTACGAAGACACTGAAGGAGATAAAGTTCTGGTCGGAGATGTTCCTTGGGAGTAAGTTGATAAATTAAACAAAATTAATTCAATATTTACTTTATATTTAGTTTCGAAAAGTTATTTTTATATCTTTTTTACTTTTTTGGGCTTAATTATAGAAAACAAATATAACAGTTAGTTTCTGTAAAAGAGTTTTATATATGTTCTTGGGTTTGTATATAGAAAAATTAATGACATACTTTAGCATCTTTGTTAGGATGTTTGTATCGACTGTGAAGAGGTTGCATGTTTTAAAGACCTCCCACGTTTCCATGCTCTCACGTAAGAGTACTTATTCTCACTAAAGTTTACCCTAGGGTATATATCATACATATATCAACCTACTAGTGCCTTTTTTACATCTGAAATTAAAACTTATGCTTAATTTCTGTTGTTTTTCCCAGCTAGGAAACACGGCAAGGAATAGAGTGAGGTTCGCCACAATCATCGTTCGATGATTTGTTTTTTAAAATGTAATTTATGTAAACTATGGGGCTTGGCTTGATTTACTGAGTTTTTTGTGTTCATTAAATAGATTTTGTTTTTCCAACGTATGTTCTAGTTTTGTTTTGCTTCTGGAAGATGATTTTGTAAATATGCTGTTTGTTTAAGTAATTTGTGTGGTATTATATTCGTCTGGATATATAAACTATTAAGATATTGTAAACACAAGTTGAGTATTGCTTCTAGAAACGTTGTCGTTGTTCAACATTCACCGTTGTCTCACTCTCATGAATTTCAATCACAGTTGAGTCATGTCATTTCAATAAAACTAATTTAATGAGAAACGAACTGGTTTCCACTTAGCAAACACCATATATCTCAATACTTTTTGCTTCTTTTGGCAGACAAAACTGACTACATCGAAAGAAAGTAATTTATAACGATTGATGTTTACTAAGCATAAATTTCACAATAGTATATAGTAGCAAGTCACATATGTGTTGCAACACCCATCAAAACCAATTGCTACATTGACAAGAGTCAAAGCAAATCATTTTTTAGGACTGTTAAAAAAATGTTGTAGGAACATGGTAATAAGGCTTGTAAGGTCCACAACAGAGTCCTAGATGGGCTTTCATAAAACTCAACTCTCAAAAGGCCCAAACTCTTGATGGAGGAGGCAATATCTCCCAGGTGTCACAAGATACAACAAGGTCCCAGATACATTGACTCATTGAAATCCGAAATGAGTAAGAATCCAAACACAAAAGATAAACTTCCAAACAAGACACTGACAATAAAAGAAAAAACTCCAAACTTTCCATTCTCTATTTTTTACTAGAAGAATGAATGCATTTGATCATCTTCTTATTAAATTAAAACGTTTCTTCTCTCACAACAATCACACAAAACTTCCATGCCCTCCATGATCTCTCTTCTCATTGCCTTTGTTGCCTCCTCTTTACTCTTCATCTCCTTCTTCAAGAAACTACTGTCCAGACACAACATGTCTGAAGTTTCTAGGCTCCCCTCTGTCCCAGGTTAGCTATTTATTTATTTTTCTCCAGTTTCACCATCTGGGTTTATCTAGTAATCACTTGGGTATTTGGGTTTGATTTTTTTTTTTAACATTTCATTACTATATTTTTTTTTTTTTTTGAACACAAAACGTTTCATTACTAATCATTGAAAAAGATTGGAACTTTGAATACTCTGAACTCTCAAGTGTGTGTGTGTGTTGTGTATTGATACAGTGGTACCAGGGCTTCCGTTGATTGGGAACTTGTTGCAACTAAAAGAGAAGAAACCACACAAAACTTTCACTAGATGGTCTGAGCTTTATGGTCCCATTTACTCTATCAAGATGGGCTCTTCCTCTCTTGTTGTCCTTAACTCAACCGAAACCGCCAAAGAGGTTAGCTTTCTTGTCTGATTGTTTCATTCACAAGAGACTTTGGCTAGTAACAAAATGTTAAAAATGATTCATTTATCAATCTTGAAATGTTGATTACAATCAAGAGAACACATGAGCAAAACCTTAGAAAGGAACTCAATGAATCTAGAAGATGTTTTTGGAGCATATGTGGATTCACTCTCTGAATAGTTTGTGTTTTTTTTTTGCAGGCCATGGTAACTCGGTTTCCATCAATCTCAACAAGAAAGCTATCAAACGCCTTGACAGTCCTCACTTGCAACAAATCTATGGTTGCTACAAGTGACTATGATGACTTCCATAAATTCGTGAAACGGTGCATCTTGAATGGCCTATTAGGTGCAAATGCACAGGTGAGTTCACAGCTTCTTTACTCTGCAGCTTCGCTTTGATATACTTTGTGTGAAACTGAATTAAGTTCTGTGTCTCAGAAACGAAAGAGACACTACAGAGATGCTCTCATAGAAAACGTGACTTCCAAGTTGCATGCCCACACAAGGGACCACCCACAAGAGCCTGTAAACTTCAGAGCTATATTCGAACATGAGCTTTTTGTAGTAGCCTTGAAGCAAGTGAGTATTTCATTTACCCTATGCTTCAGAAAAGACACGCTTCTGAATATGCTTTTTCTTCTTTATCAAAGGCCTTTGGGAGAGATATTGAATCCATTCACGTCGATGAACTCGGTGAGACTTTGTCGAGAGAAGAGATCTTCAAAGTTTTAGTACATGACATGATGGAAGGTGCAATTGATGTTGATTGGAGAGACTTCTTCCCATACTTGAAATGGATTCCAAACAATAGTTTTGAATCAAGAATCCAACAAAAGCATAAACGTAGACTCGCTGTGATGAACGCTCTAATTCAAGATCGTCTGAAGCAGAATGATTCAGAAACGGTACTCTTTTATTCAGTTGTCTTCCTTTATTGCCATCTACTCGTATGATCTGATTTCACCTTTCAAAACAGGATGATGATTGCTATCTCAACTACTTGATGTCTCAAGGGAAGACACTAACCATGGAGCAGATTGCAATCTTGGTTTGGGAGACGATTATTGAGACAGCTGACACTACTCTGGTCACAACTGAATGGGCTATTTACGAACTTGCAAAGCATCAAAGTGTACAAGCTCGTCTGTGTGAAGAAATCAAAAGTGTCTGTGGAGGAGACAAGATTAAAGAAGAGCAGTTGCCTCTGCTTCCTTATGTCAATGCAATCTTCCATGAAACGCTTAGGAAGTACAGTCCTGCTCCTCTAGTTCCCATTCGCTATGCTCATGAAGATACTGAGATAGGAGGCTATCATATCCCTGCAGGAAGTGAGGTAAAGGCAGAAACTACGTGCTCATATTTTACATTTTGAAGTTGAATTACAGAGTCTAGTTTGAATTCTTGATGTGTAGATAGCAATAAACATATATGGATGCAACATGGACAAGAAGCGTTGGGAGAAGCCAGAGGAGTGGTGGCCTGAGCGGTTCTTGGATGAGAGATACGAGTCTGCGGATCTTTACAAGACTATGGCGTTTGGAGCGGGGAAGAGGGTTTGTGCTGGTGCACTTCAAGCATCTCTAATGGCAGGGGTTGCTATTGGGAGATTAGTTCAAGAGTTTGAATGGAAGCTTAGAGATGGTGAAGAAGAGAATGTTGATACCTATGGTTTGACCTCTCAGAAGCTTTATCCTCTCATGGCTATTATCAATCCAAGGCCTTCTTCTTAAGTTAAGACATCTTTCTTTCTTTCTTTTGCTTTTCTTGTTAGGTTTGAGTTTTGTCTGTTTGATGAGTTGCACTGTCCGAAGACTATGCTATCCTATGTTTGGTTTGGTTTGGTTGTTTGTCAAATTGTTTAGACGTTTAATTATATGTTTTCTAAAGTTTTATATATGCTACAAACACATTGTCTAGTACAAAAGAACTGAAACATAAATTCACAAGAATACAATGTTTGGTAGATTTACTGTAATACCAAATTCAAATCAAAGTTTGTTAAATGTCCGAATATATCCAAAATCTTAATATTCAAAGAATTAAAATCGAATCAAATCCGAACTGGAATATTTTGGATACCCAAAATTATTTGAATCTTAATTATATATTTAAATATATTAAGCTTTTTAAGATCTAATGTACAAAATTATCAAAAATACCTAAAAATACTTACGGATATCGAAAATAGCAAAAACTAAATATTTGAAATAGCCAAAAATACTCAAAACATTGAATACATTTTAACTGCCTACTAGTTCTTCCACCCAAGTATTAAAAAAAAAACAATTTTCTTGTTAATTTTAGATATTTTGTCTTCTAATATTTAAATTTATATGTTATATTATTTTTGAACTTTGAATACTTTAAGATATTTTTTATTTTCAACATAATTTAAACGGGTGTCTCAAATCCATAGATATCTAAACTAAACCTATAAAAATCTAATAGATATCTAAGTTAGACCTATGAAAATCTTTTTTTTTTTATGATTAAATAACAATTCTATAAATCATTAATCTCCGTAGCTGAAGAAATTTTTTACATCAAGCAACAACAAGGTCATACTGGCTAAAACATCTGCTACTATCATAGTAAAACAGAGCAATGAAATACAACAACACAAGATAGGAGCAAACATAACACATAGACAACATTTGATGTTGATGAGTAGTCCACGAAACTCAACGCCAATTATGCTAAGAAGTGAAGCTTTGGGACTTAGAGAATAGAAATACTAGTCTAATGTCCGGGATTGAAATAACAACAGAAGCAGATTTAACAATCAGAAATTCGGTACCACAAGCAGAGGCGACAAAAGCACCAAATGGATGGATCTTTTAAGAGAAAAAACATGGAAGCATACATGATCTTAGGCACACTACTCCCTGCAACACAACCACTAAAACATATGGGAGGTAATCATACTTCACAATGGATAAACAATCCAGAAACACAGAACATAGGCTGCATACTGCAGAGAATTGCGTAGAGGCGAACGTACCGTAACAAAGCACACGATAACACTCAAAGAAAATCATCGAAGCAAGTAAGATAGATACATATAGTTTCAAATCTATAACCTGCAGAGATGTATCCAGTGGTGGTGGTGAACGAGATCCGGAGGTCGCAAACATGGTGAAAGTGAGAGAAGGGTGAGTTTCAGAATAAGAGGTGGTGAAGAAATATATGCATATTGTGGTAAGGGGTCGTATGAACATGACAATGAAAATTATCAGACCAAAATATTTTGGGAGAAAACACTCTTTGAAGATCTGACTGTTCAAATCTATCTCTCTAAAAGTTTGAAATTTTAGATCTAAATCTCAAATGGTGAAAGTAAAGACAAGGAAAGAACAAAGGTGGAATGGATAGAAATTGCTGGGGTTAGATCTGGTGGGTCTGGCGATTCCAGTGAGAAATCGCCGGTGATGGCGACGATGACGGTCATCAGAAGAAAAAACTAAGGTAAACTGCTCTCTACACGGACTTTAGTATAAACTTCTAAAAAGTCGTTGGGTGCAGACCCTTAAGCAAATAAATTTCGGAAGAAAAAATCATAGGCTTGACTGATACTCGGGGTTTTTTCCTTAGCATCCCCTTGATTAGACCTATTAAAATCTAAACTAAGTCAATTAGTGGTGGTATAGTTGAATGGCGTTTGAGGGAAATAAATCTAGTTAGGTGAATTTTGGTTCGAATCTGCCACACGGATGTGGATTATTTGAATGTTCAGAAAATGATATATCCATAGTATTGGATCATTGTCTTTAAAAGTTCCGAGTTTTTTTTTTTTTTTTAAACCCAGTCCAGACTGAAATGTATGTGCGATTGAATCGACCGTCTCGAAACTTCAAATTGAACAAACGTGAACTAAGAGCATCATCAACGCAATAAAATGTGGGACGCTTATGATAGTGCTTATCATTTTTAGGATTAAAAAAATAAGTAAATGACATAATCAGAGAAGCTTCGGTGCTTAATTAAGCAATACAAAGGGGGGGGGGAGCTTGAGGGATACGTGTCTAACATTCAGGTAACCGTGTACCATTCTCTCTCTCACACAAAACACAATTTCATTTTTTTATCTCTCTGTCTCTCGAGTCCTCTGCCTCTCTCCCGTGTCAATCGCTCTCGAAATCGACGGTGCTCTCGGCATGTCGTTCCCTCTCCGAGGACCAGCCTATGTGATTCCGTCGTCGTGATATGTCTTCGAGATGATCTTTCCTCAAAGGAATCGGTCGAAGATGATCTCTCCTTGTCTCTATCGCTCTCCTCGACGAATCCGCCTTGAATCCTCGGCGACTCTCGTCGTCGATCTCCTCGATGATGGAACCTCCATCTCTCTCTCTCGACGTCTCACCTCTATTTCAATAAACTAATCTCTCTCCTTGTCTCTCTCGTTCTCCTTGACGAATCAGCGTTGAATCTCTCGGCGACTGTCGCTGTCTCTCAACGGCTCACCTTTGGGAAGAATCACTTAACTTCTCTCTCCGAAATCAAAAGGAAAGGTAAAGATTTTTCTCTGTTCTTGGTTGTTGAAATGGTTTCTGCCTCATGATTTGTCTCAGTTTTCTTGTTTCTTCAGGTGTACGGATCAAGAGACAAGGATGCCTCAAACAAGATGACTACAAACCAATTAATTGTGAATCTCGTATTCAAGACATGTAAAATTGCTAGACGATTTGATCTTATAATTTAATTGAACGTTTGATAAAAAATCTTGGTTATATTCGTTTGAAATTTTTACTTTGGTTGAGAAGTATGAATTGATTGTCATGAATGGTGGTGGTATGAACTGAATCGAGTCTCATGGATGTTTAATTAATTTCTCGTTTTTGTTTCTGTTACTCATTTTTTTGTTTCTGTTAATCGTGTCTCATGGATGTTTTGTTTCTGTGTGTTTGTATGTTGAATCGAGTCTCATGGATCAAGTTAGATGAGGAATGTTTCTCTCTCGAATCGAGTCTCCTCCCATTCGTGATCAAGTTAGGTGGGGCAATACACGTAAACGTCTACAGCCTTTAATGTCTTTCAAAGCTTTCTGGTTAAGTTTCCATAGTTATTGTTTGGTCTTTTGTAATGAAAAAATTTCTGTTAGGTAGTTAATGTTATGGTTGAGTTATAGGTAGTTAATGTGATGGTGCTTTGATGATATGGTTGAGTTTAAGTTAATGTTATGGTTGAGTTTAAGTTAAATAATTTGAAATTTTTGAATTTTCGATAATAAATGAAAGGAATTTGGTTGAGCAGAATCGTTTGTTAATGGTTATGAAAGGGTATTAAATAGAAATTAGATATATGTCAATTCTCTGCATTTAATCATTCATCTTTAAATAACTCATTCTTTCTTTCCATCAAAAACAGATTCCTATATGTTTTTCTCTCATCTTTCAATTCATATCTGTTATTCTCTCATATTTCAATTCGGAAATGGATTTTAATCCATTGAGTCTCCAAACTTTGTTGATCTGCTTACCAGTCAACAAAGAGTTGTCTTTGGTAACCCATCAGATAGCGTATCAGAACCTTCATCGCAAAGAAGGACGTGGACTCCAGCAGACGATGTGGTGCTCATTAGTTTGTGGTTAAACACGAGCAAAGATCCCATTGTGGGAAATGAGCAAAAGTCTAATGCTTTCTGGTCCAGAATAACGGAGTACTTCTCTGCTCGTCGAAATTTTGCTGGCTGTGATAAGAGAGGGCCATCTCACTGCAAGAATCATTGGCAGAAGATAAATGACTCTGTATGCAAGTTTTATGGAGCATATGAGGCTTCAACCAGAGAGAGAACCAGTGGGTATAGTGATAATGACGTTCTCACAAATGCCCACGCGATTTTCTCCACAAACTATAAAAAAGTTTGATCTAGAGTATGCTTGGAAAGAATTACGTAATGACCAGAAATAGTGTGCATTGTCTACTGCCAAAAAAGATGGAAGCTCCAAGAAGAGGAGGTGTGAAGATGGTAAACATTCAGCTAGCTCTAAACCAACCACAGCAGATTCTGCTCTTGATGATGAAGTAACAACTCGACCATTAGGTGTTAACAGCAAAGAAACTGTCGAAGAATGCAGTGGTTGTTGGGAAAAAGCTCTCTGACTTTTAGGCAATGTGGATCCTCAAGAACCTCTTACGGATGATGAACCAGCTTTGAAGAAAAACTCATTTCTGAGTATATCTAATTAGTGTTTTCGGTTCGTCTTTTGTGTCTTGATCTTGTTCTGTTTGTCTTGTTATGTTTTAGTAACTTGTTGCATAAGTTTGTGTTTACTATATATGTTTCGTGTTCATTATTAAGTTTGTATCTTGTTCTTGTTCTGTTCTAATTTTACTTCTCCATCTTGTTCTTGTTCTCAGGTGAATGAATACAGCATCAACAAGTTGAGATCACGAGACTTGTACCAAACCAACTCTTGTTTCTGTCTGAGTTTAGCATTATTGTCTTGGACCTCCGGGTATTTTAAATGATATCAATGTTCTTGATCGTTCACTTGTTTTTGATGACATAATAAATGGCCAAGCTCTGAAAGTGAATTTCTCGGTAAACGGAAATCCTTATTCATTGGCTTACTATCTCACCGATGGTATTTACCCGAAATGGGCAACTTTTATCCAATCTATTCCACTACCACAAAATCCGCAAGCAGTTTTATTTTCTCAGTGTCAAGAAGCTATCCGAAAAGATGTCGAGCGTGCTTTTAGAGTCTTGCAAGCTCGCTTTGCCATTGTTAAAAACCCATCATTTTTTGGGATAAATTTAAAGTTGATAAGATTATGAGAGCATGTATCATACTCCTTAATATGATAGTAGAAAACGAACGAGATGGACTGACTCAGTATGATGTTTCAGAGTTCCAACAAGTTGAAGACACCGGAAGTTCACATGCAGCAAAAACGTTTACTACAGATACCCCTTCAAGGATCGTCGATGTGATGCGTATTCAACTACAATTCGTGATAGACAAATGCATCATCGACTGAAGTCTGATTTGGTTGAACATATATGGCGTAGATTTGGACATGATGGAGACGACAACTGATCTCGGGACAAGATTTCAAATTATTCATGTTTATTTACTAATGTTTGTTTTGTACTTTTTTAAAAAAATCTATGTTTTAGATGTTATTTTTTAAATAAGTTTTATGTAATAAATAAATTTTATTTAAAATAAAACAATGTTTAATATTTTAAAAAAAAAACTCCTAAATAAAATATTTGTATTGAAAGATATTAATTAGAGATTGCTTAAAAAAGTTCTTAACATCCATTTATTGTTAAAAATTGATTAAGTACCCCCATTAAAATGCTTAGGGTTGAGTGTGCTCTAAACCTTAAGTACATACCGAACTCCCACCCATACTTTACCGAAACAATATGATTTGATGGTCTAGACTCTAGACATCGACACGTTGGAGACAACTAATATCAAGAGTTATTTTCATTGGGAGACACTTTCGTGTTTTTTATTACACTGTAAGGCACTTGTTGCTACTTGGACACTTTTTGTCGGTGGATTGCAAAAACGGTGAGTTTATGGACCGAAAAAGCTAACAATTGGTTGGACTTCTAGTTACTTTTTGAATTGAATGAATTTTATTTATAGAAAATATAAATCATTTATTTATCATGTTTTTCATTGGTGGATTTTAGGTGGAGATTATTGGTCCTCAGCTCATCTTTTTCGTGTTTCTTGGTCCTCCTATGTGACCGCCGGTGAACCTCAGTCGAACTCGATCGCAAAATCGTCACAGGCCGTCTTCTCTTTTGCTGTAAATCAATATATTATACTCTTCTCTTTTGCTGTAAATCAATATATCATACTCTTCAATTCATTTCTATTATGATGTGACAATAGCTTGTGGCTATTATCATGCTCCAAATCCCACCTTGGTGGCCGTTTTTCAGTTGCACCTTGAAGCTCAAATAACAATGGCCAAATCTCAAAGAAAACTTATTTTCTTTTTAAATCTGAAGTTAAAAATCTATTTATAAATGATAAAGTTATAATCTTGAAGTGTAACCAACAATTAAAATCTAATAGAATGGAAGATTAAGAGAAAGAAATCAAAGGCGGCCGCAAAAAACGTTGCAGAAAACCCTAAAAATATGGGGAAGACGAAACCAAATTTACTAAAATGCCCCTTATTAAAAAAAAATAATAAACAAAAAAGTCATATGTACATGAAATTATGTACACGCATTTTATTATCCACATGTACAACGATTATTGTTGTTATTTATGTATATAGTCATATGTACATGACATTATGTATACATAATTTATTATTCATATGTACTCTTATCAATTTTGGCAAATGATTCATATGTACACACTATAAAACATTTCATCAAAATCATACATGAAATTAAGTATACAAAATTTAGTATCCATATGTACAATAATTCATTACTTTCATGAAATTTGTTTTCTTATCAATTTTTTTTATATATGATATATTACTTTAATAATAAATAGTGTACACATGTGAAGAAGTACACATGCACATATATAATTGTACATATGTAAATTTTGCTTTTAGTTTTAATAATAAATAATGTACACATGTGAAGAGTGTACATTGTTTTAATAATACAGAGTGTACACTTGTGAAGATGTACACATGTACACATATAATTGTATGAAATTTCATTTTTTTAATGAGTGGCAATTTTGTAATTAAATCATTTTCTTCCTATTATGGTATCCTGTCTTTCTGTAACTAAATTTTAGAGCCGCCATTGATTTTAGTTGTGCAATTTCATTTTTTTGTGTTTTTACTTCAATAACTTGATAATTAGGTTAAAGAAAAGTCGTGGTGGATAGATTAACGTTTAACACTAATCTCTTCTTTTAGCAGCGGTAATCGGAGAGAGATGAGTTCACCGACTGTTTGTTTTGCTGAAAAAATTAAGTCAAATGTGATAAGATTATATGGAAATAATGTGGACCGTAGATGGGTACAAAAAGTTAGAAGATCGTGTGGCTACAATTGAGGAAAGTTATATGTCTTGTCAAAAAGTTAAAATAAAATTTGGACCATACAAAAGGAATCTAGATGTGTGGTGGGGAGGTGTCTCCCGCTTAAACTAACGATACTACTCTCGTGAACAAGTTAAGATTGTAACTAGAAGGAGATTAAATATTGATAAATAACCATGGAAAAAGTCGGCTGTTAAGGAAAATGTTTTAGGAGCATTAAGTGTCTCTGAGTGAAATAAAAAACTCAAAAGTGACTCGGGGTGTAATATTTTCTAATATCAAATAGTCAAGAACACAAGGGATTCCGCATCTTATCTCTTCTCGAATTATTGTCCAAAAAAATCTCTTCTCGAATTTCAAACTGTTGAATTGAAGAGTCAACGTTCAAAATCGGGGAACGTGTGGAAATGTTTTTTTTTTTTAATAACTAATGTATCACGGACTTTAACATCAGCCACACGAACATTACGTATCGAGATACGATATTAGCCAATAAAGAGAAACAATGGCCAATGGTGTTGTCTAATTAATTATAAATTCTATTAACCTACCCCATTCTCTGTATTAATGTATCTTATCAAAAGAAGCTTTCTTACTAATTTCCAAAAAGAAACAAATCTTCCATTTAGGTGACGAAAATCTGGTTTGGAACAATATACCACAGCGGAGTGGCAAAAAAAAAAAACAAAAATTAAACAAAAATGATTAAACGAATAAACAGAATTAGATAGTGACAAAAATTGTTTTATTTAGAACATGATTAACAAAGGTTCTTAGAATTAAGTTTTTAATGAAAGTTAAGAAACTATTTCTTAACTTTTAATAAGAATCCATCTTAAATTTTTTGGATTAATCATGATCTTAGTTATTAATTGACCTTATAGATGAGCAAACACACATATCTTATTGCACAAGGAAGAAAAAGATATTGAAAATGGTCAGAGAATTAATTCTTCTGTATTTGGCTTACATAATAGATTTCAAATTCTCAATCGTATATAAACATAATCCCTGGACTAAATACAGTTTTTGCATTGGTTTTTTGGAGTGCTCGTTCCTCACAATTCCCCTTATTTATAACGTAAGAACACATTCATTGCAAAGTTATACAAAAGCATATCATATTAAAAACTAAGGATAACACAAAAAATATTAAATTACTATCTCAAATTTTAATAAACTCGTCAGGAGTATTTTGCAACAAAAATGTGTTATGATAACAAATTTGAAAGCCTGAAATTTGAACTAGTTTTTTTCTGTGTGCCAAAAGTAGTCAAAATACAAGTCTTAATGCAATCTGATCGCCAAATCCACAGAAGGTATAGTGGTAGCATTTGCATCCTATCGATTTAATTTGGTCAAATTGAAAAATAATTACCACTACGATCATTTAGTAAACTGAATACATGTTATGTAAGGTAAAACATATAACAAACTAAAAAGGATTTGAGAAAATTGAGCTCGTTACAATCTACAGTCCACCAACTATCTCCAATATTAGGACTGGGTATAAATGTTTGATACTCGGTTTGTACTCACTATTTGACTTGGTTTGGTTTGAAAAAAACAAGTACTTGCTTCATTCAAATCGAATAACAAGTAAACGAATTTTATTACTCGCAAGTACAAGTCAAGTATTAAGTTCATTTTAATTTTTAACTACTTGATTTGTTACTTGTTATCCTTTACTTGTTATTTATTACTTGTCATATGTTATTTGGTTTATTAAATACTTACTATATATTTCATTAAATAATTAAAATCTATGTATTTTATGAGTGGCCATAATTACTTGTACTTGTCTCATGTTCATTATTTGGTTGATACACACGATCCTTAAAGTCGAATATTTGTGTTTGACTAAGATGTGTATCAAATAGTCTATTTAAACTGTCTTCAAATACAAACAAATACAAAATAATTAAATAAAAATAAATATTCAGCGTTGTTTGGTTTATTATTCGTTTTTGTCAATGAACAAAAATACATTTTCCTAAATAATAGTAAAACAATTCGTTAATATTTCAATTTTTATAATTGAATCAAAGATAAGTGATATATTTATATAAACATTTTGGAATTTTTTATTTCTTAATATAATCTATTTCACGAATGATTAAAAATCATAAAAACAATAATAGTAAAACAATTCGTTTATATTTCAATTTTTATAAGTGAATCAAACATAAGTGATATATTTATATAAACATTTTGGAATTTTTTTATTTCTTAATATAATCTATTTCATGAATTACTAAAAAATCATAAAAAATGAAAATAAAAACAATGACATATTATTTGTGTATAATAAATTTATTTACTTTTAAATTTTAACTAATTATCAAATAATTGATCAATAGTTATCAAGTAATTTGTAAAATTTGTACAAACAACAAGTAATAAAACAAGGCAAGTAACTTACAAGTCCATCAATTTTCACAAGTCTTTGAAACTACAAATATTCGTTTTTAACAAATCAAGTACAAGTCCAAAATTTAAATACTCGTAAAAGCCAAGTCGAATATTAAGTATACCAAAAACACCAAGTACTGTGGCTTGTGTCCACTCCTATCCAATATAGATTAGAAGTGAAAACGAATAAGGTGTTGTTACAAAAAAAAAAAAAAAAAAAAAAAAAAAAAAAAAAAAAAAAAAAAAAAGAAAACGAATAAGGTGTGTAACTTTTACAATATGGAAGAATCGATTTATTACTAGAAATTGAATAATATAAAAAAACATAGACATCTTTGACTTCACTTCCTGACTTTTCAAATGGCACAAGTTTCTTGGCAACACATTTCAGAGAAATGGATGGCCTATAATTAACTCATTTCTCGTGATATAACGTGTTTGAAGATACTCCTTTTAGATTAGCAGATTATACAACTAGCCATAGTCGGTTTCGGTTCAAAGTTAATTCAAGTTTTTTGAAAGCAAAAAAAATAGTTACATTAACAAAAACGTGATAATATGATTAAGAAATGATTGTTTTTAAAAAAAAAACTTAATTAAGAAATGATTGTTAAGAAAAAGAAACAAAAAAATGTTAAACTAATAACTCTATAAATGTAGAAAATATCATAAAACTTTAAAATAAAAGTTTTTTGAAGAAAACTTTATTTTTGGAGCAACTGAAATTCATAAGATAAGAAAAAAGTCGCAGTTCCAAATAGTTACAAAGTGGAGAAGATATGCTTAGCTAAATATTTGGTAGGTTCACTCTGTTCCCTTGAAATGAAAGAAACAAAGCGAAAATCGAAAAAAATCTGATAAAAATGATTTATAGCTTCTTTTTAATTTTTTTTTATAGTTTTAGCAAAAATAAGAAAACTTAGTTATAATCAATTTTAAATACAATTGTCACGATATAAATTTTATATTTTTTAAAATTAATTATAAAAATAATAAAATAAATATTATAGTTAATTTTTATTTTATAAATATTTATTAGCTATGATATTTATTAAAAATTGAATTTGTGTTTGGTATGAGTTTTTGGATATCCGTTTGAATTCAGGTTTGGTTTGGATAAATCCCAAAAAACCGTATAAAAATATCTATTCGGATATTAAGTCGGATTCACTTCAATTCGGATTGGTTAGATTTTCGGATTCATCTTTTTTCCCACACCTATATACAACATTGTTAACCCTCCCGCCGATGTTCTAGATGGCACCGCTCTCACATGTAAAACTAACTTGACGTAGACGCTTTGATGGTATCTGTCAAATCCAATATCTAACTACTAATAATAATCAAACTGAACACATATAAACTAGTTAATCAATATTCGAACATAAAGTATCTTAATTATCTTGTGTGCTAATAGAACGAAATGTTCGTGTATCATGCTCTATTTCTTTTCAACAAAAAATAAAACTGGATTGCAAGAAAAAGAAACGAAGAAAAGTCGCTTGATAACGATAAAAAAGAGTCCAAAATTCAAATAATCCTTTTGACTATTCAACGAATCACTCCCCTGTTATATATCTACAAAAACGTTTCAAAACTTCCAACTTACTTCAAACTTGTATGAAGAATCTCCTAGTCAAACTCTGTTTGCCGAATTTCCCGGCAAAACCCCAACCAACCAAAACCACAATATGACCCATTTACCCTTACTCCTCCTCTTCCTCTTCCTCACCTCACTACCCTTCTCCGTAATTTCCCAGCTCGACGAACGGTCAACCCTCCTTGACCTAAAACGCGCTCTCGGAGACCCACCGTCTCTCCGCCAATGGAACAACACAACTTCCCCATGCGACTGGTCCGAAATCACCTGCGTCGCGGGCAACGTCACCAAGATAAATTTCAAGAACCAAAACTTCACCGAAATTCCGACCAACATATGCGATTTCCCAAACCTAGAAACCCTCGACTTGTCCTATAATCTATTCTCCGGCGAGTTTCCGACCGTTCTCTACAACTGCACCAAACTTCGACACCTCGATCTCTCCCAGAACTACTTCAACGGCTCGCTCCCCTCCGACATCGACCGTCTCTCACCGGAACTCGAGGTTCTCGACCTCAGCGCTAACGGTTTCTCCGGCGATATCCCGAAGAAGATCGGTCTGCTCTCCAAACTCACGGTTCTGAATCTCTACGCGAGCGAATACGACGGCACGTTTCCGTCGGAGATCGGGGACTTGACGGAGCTCGAAACGCTCCGTTTGGAGTACAACGATAAGTTTTTACCGGCGGAGATTCCGTTGGAGTTTGGGAGATTGACGAAACTCAAGTACCTGTTGTTCACGGAGACGAATCTGATCGGAGAAATCCCAGCCGTTGTTTTCGAGAACATGACGGATCTTCAACACGTGGACTTGTCCGCTAACAAGTTATCCGGTCGGATCCCAGAAGTCTTATTCGGGTTGAAGAACCTAACCGTTCTATATCTCTACGTAAATAACCTAACCGGAGAAATCCCCAAATCTATTTCGGCTACCAACATTGTTGATCTCGATCTCTCGTATAACGAGTTAACCGGTTCGATTCCGGAATCGATCGGGAATCTGAAGAAATTAGAGTCTCTAAACCTGATGCATAACCAGTTAACCGGCGTAATACCGGCGGTTATCGCGAAATTACCGGTATTAAATGACGTGAGGCTCTTTACCAACAAGTTAACCGGAGATATACCGGCGGATTTCGGTTTACACTCAACTTTAGAGGCGTTCGAAGTGTCCGAGAATCAGTTAACCGGGAAGTTACCAGAGAATCTCTGCAAGGGAGGGAAACTGACCGGCGTGGTTGTATTCTCAAACAATCTCACAGGCGTTATCCCGGAGTCGTTAGGAAACTGTGGGTCCCTCGTATCGGTTCAGTTTCATAACAACCGCTTCTCAGGTGAGTTTCCTTCCGGGATATGGACTGCTAAAGAGATGTATAGCTTACAAGTGAGTAACAACTTCTTCACCGGGAAGTTACCAGAGAAAGTCGCTGTGAACCTCTCGAGGATCGAGATAGATAACAACGAGTTCTCCGGTGAGATACCTCGAACGATCGGTTCTTGGTCTTCTCTTGAAGTGTTCAAAGCGAGTAACAACAGATTCTCCGGTGAGATCCCGAAGGAGTTAACTTCCTTGTCAAGACTCATATCGATCTTTCTTGATTCGAATAGTCTCTCCGGGGAGTTGCCGGATGAGATTATCTCGTGGAAGTCGTTGGTGACGTTGAGTTTTTCGAAAAACAAGCTCTCCGGGGAGATTCCCGGAGCGTTAGGGTTGTTGCCGGGTTTGTTAGATCTTGATTTATCGGAGAACGAACTTTCCGGAGAAATCCCGCCGGAGATCGGGAATCTGAAGTTCACGACGCTTAACTTGTCGTCGAATAAGCTCACGGGAGAAGTTCCGGACCAGCTTGATAACCTTGCGTACGAGACAAGTTTCTTAAACAACAGCAATCTCTGTGCGGACAGACCCGTTGTTAAGTTAGAGGATTGTCGGAAAGTGATACGGAGATCAAAACATTTCCCTGGGAAGATCCTCGCAATGATTCTAGTCATCGCAGTTCTGCTCCTCGGGGTCACTCTAATTGCCACGTTCTTTGTGGTTAGGGACTACACAAGGAAGCCTAGAAGAAGCAGAGGCTTAGAGACGTGGAAGCTAACTTCTTTTCACAGAGTGGATTTCGCGGAACACGACATCGTTTCGAATCTGCTGGAACAGAATGTGATAGGGAGTGGAGGATCCGGCAAAGTGTACAGGATATTCATCGGATCCTCTGGAGAAAACGTAGCGGTGAAGAGGATATGGGACAACAAGAAACTTGACAAGAACCTTGAGAAAGAGTTCATCGCTGAAGTTGAGATTCTTGGAACGATTAGACACGTCAATATAGTGAAACTACTGTGTTGTATCTCCAGGGAGGATTCAAAGCTTCTTGTGTATGAGTATCTGGAGAAACGCAGCTTGGATCAATGGCTACATGGTAAGAAGAAAGGAGGTGGTGATGTAGAGGCTAATAGCTTGAATTGGGCACAGAGGTTGAATATTGCGGTGGGAGCAGCTCAAGGACTTTGCTATATGCATCATGATTGTACTCCTGCGATCATACATAGAGATGTCAAGTCAAGCAACATCTTGCTAGATTATGAATTCAACGCCAAGATTGCGGATTTTGGATTGGCTAAATTGTTGGTTAAGCAAAACCAACAACCTCATACTATGTCAGCTGTTGCTGGATCCTTCGGTTATATTGCTCCAGGTAATAACACCCTTATAATCAAAATATTTAAAAAATCGCGTAGAGAATTATTGTTTAGACAGACGCATATGGAATTAGTTTTAGAACACTGCTTATAATAATTCGAACAGGTCTCTAGTATGTATCATTGTTTGGTTTCTTAACAACTTTAATGTTGCAGAATACGCATATACATCAAAGGTGGATGAAAAGATCGATGTGTATAGCTTCGGTGTAGTTTTGTTAGAGCTGGTGACCGGAAGAGAAGGAAACAATGGTGATGAACATACAAACTTGGCAGATTGGTCGTGGCAATATTACAAATCTAGGAAACCGATCACAGAGGCTTTTGATGAAGACATCAAAGATGCTTCCAACTCGGAGGAGATGACAACAGTGTTTAAGCTAGGTCTAATGTGTACTAATACATTGCCTAGTCATAGACCTTCCATGAAGGAGGTTTTGTATGTTCTTCGCCAACAAGGAATTGAGGCGACTAAAAAGACTGCAGCAGAGGCACCTGAGGCACCTCTACTGGTTAGTTTATCTGGTCGGAGGACAAGTAAAAGAGTAGAGGATGAAGCTCTAGGTTTTGTATAATCAATAGTCACACAGATTTTGAGGTTGTTTTAGGGTTTTAACTTTTAACGCATGTGTTGTGTGTAAACAAAGGGAAACATATATTAGAATAAATGAAGGAAAATGGTCTTTATAAATTTGGTATTCCTTGCCATCTCTTATTTTGAACTAAGACAAGATACATAGTTTTATTCATTACTTTTATATAAGTTCAGTTTACATCTAGATATTAAACACAATGGATTGATTAAGGATTTTAAAGCAGTCAAGCATATGAATTGAGCCCTACAAATGTTGGAGTTAAGGACAGAAGTGACTCTGACCAGGTCCTCCAAAGAAGAAAACGGGCTCTGACATATACGTGTCCCGGTTAAGCTTTGTAGTATAACAATCGTACTCATCAGAGTATTCTGATAGGCTCTCGGGATACTTGATCTGCAAGGAATTGTCTTTGATCCTAACGTTGGTGTGGAAACAAGCTTCGCCAAGGCGGTAATTTGCCCATCTTCCACTTCCCATTGTAGTTTTTGTGTGTGGTGTCTTCCTGACGTTAGTACTATACACTTCTCCACCCCACTGCACTGCCGTGGCACTGTGTTTTAGCTCTGAGAAGAGTGTTCCCGGCCAGTACCCTATCACGTTGTTTCCAACAGTCAACCACCAGTTTTGGGTGTTTGGATCCTGTAAACACGTAAGGTTTTATGATGAAAATGCAAACAAAGAAGGCACAAAAGGATGATTATTATCATTCTTAAGTTTCCTCTATCTCTAACTTTAAATCAATTGATAGTAATTAGAATGGTCCAACTTACTTATATATCTAATGGAAACTTTCGATATGCGAACTTTATATATATAATCTTACAAATTACAATATATAAAATATAAAACTTTACCAGGTACATGCTAACGGTGATGTGATATTGTTCACTATCGATACTTGAAACGGGTTCTACGGCTGCACCCAGGGCGAATTTAGTTGTTGTTTGAACAAAACCGGCGCACAAGAGGTTGGTGCAGCCTGTTGTACCGTATGAATCTTTCTGCAAAACCAAATAGATTTATGAGTATTTTTTTTCATATCCATCATTTGTGAAATTGTTATTTGAGATGAACCAAAGTCATGTAATAGTGTAACTTACAGTCCAGTAGGTGAAAAGACGTGTGCGGGAGTCTCCGAAAACGTGTGGATTCACCTGAAAATAGTATTATGGCTATCAATTTATGGTTTACTTCCAGTGCAAGCTATTTGATTTCTAGGGTTAGGAAAACGTACCACCCAACCAGCTTCTATGGTCTCAAAATCACCTGAGAGTCCAGCAAGCAGCCATATCTGAGCAGAACTGTAGTCGTTTACCTCAACTAAAGGAGGGTTCCAGACATTTATATCAGATTGGGCACCAAGATAATTATAACCAAGAGTGATAAGGATCGCCTCCTGTATCATCAACATAGAAGAAGTGTTTCTAACAATAACAATAATAATAAAGGATAACTTCTTTATTCAACAACTTAAACTTTACATACCGATCGGTCCTTTGGGCGGGGTTGGCGTAATCTTTCAGCTGTTATATTGTAATTAGCCTTGTGTTTAAGTGCGTTGTCGAGAAAGTAGTATTTTCGAGGAGTTTTTCTTCCAAAGTGAGACGGCGAAGAGGCTCTCATTATGTCTTCTCTACTGACTCTGCGAACCGGTATTGTCCCGTTGGGACAAGTTCCAGATTTGGACCAAATCTGAGACGTGATCGGTTTAGAAGTACCGTTGTTTGGTATAGTGGTCTTCGTTGTACCAAACTTCACGCTTGGTTTCATCTGCATGCAAATAAGTGAATTGAGTAAAGACAAAGCGTTATCTAGAGACTCTTGCTGCATGCATGTGTAGAATTTGTTTACCTGAATCTTGTGGTTTCTTAAGGCGGGATGATCAAAAGCATGTTGTTTATAGATATCTACACAGTCTATAATGTCCCCATCTTCACTCTACAAAATAATTGCAATTGATTCCTGGAACTCATCAGAAACCCAAAAATAAATATT
>CAKOAT010255599.1:19095-54071 GCA_932364175.1 Eruca vesicaria subsp. sativa | reverse complement strand
CTTACGAGGAAAATATTACCACGCCTTTACGAGGAAAACTTTCCTCGTAAATTCGCTACAACCTTACGAGGAAAATGTCTTTACGATGAACGTGTTTCGAGGAAACGCGTTTCCTCGTAAGTTCCTAGTAAAAGGCCATTTACTAGGAACTAACGAGGAAAACCCGTCCTAGTAATGGACGAGTTTTCTTGTAGTGTCTGTATGAGCGGTATATGTTTCATCTGAAGAAGATGGTGAAAAATTTAAGTAGGGTGGAAGGTTCTATAGTGGCACAATTTATCAGAGCAGAAACTTCAAACTTTGCGGAGCACTACTTTCCAGGAGAAGTGCAGACGAAAACCAGAAAACCCGCTCGGCATGATGATAGAGGCGAAAGGACAACATATTATGTTACGGTTCCAGACATCTTCATAGATGTTGGACGACTCAGCGGAAAAGCAACGAACCGTCGACTTACTGAGGAGGAGCACAGTCAATTGCAAACATATTTGCTCACCAACTGCGAAGATGTTCTTCAATATGAGAGGTAAAAAATTTAGCCCAAAAATATTTATTTTAACAAGTTAAAATTTTAATATTGTCATCATATGTACAGGATTTTCATGGCGGAAAAGCGGTTCGAAAATAGATACGCCACAGAACAGGAACTAGAAGCACTGAAGCAGAGAGAATTTGCTCGATGGATGCTTACTTATGTGAGTGCTTTAAACAAATTTTTTTTACTATTTACCACATTTTTATACTAATATGAGAGATAATACATATGTTTTATTAATAGGTGTCTGATGGTATGGCCAGAGGTGAAACATTTGACGATTGGCTACGCGAGATGGTGTGGGGCCCAAAGTATGTGGTGAAGTCATATCCGAGATTTGCTTCTCGGGGATATGCATTCACAACTTCTAAGAGGAGACGTTCGAGTACGACTTATGATGCTGGTGTTTGCTCTGCATCTGGANATGTGGTGAAGTCATATCCGAGATTTGCTTCTCGGGGATATGCATTCACAACTTCTAAGAGGAGACGTTCGAGTACGACTTATGATGCTGGTGTTTGCTCTGCATCTGGAGATGATGTATACTACGGAAACATAAGCGAGATTTTGGAAATCATGTATCCGGGCATGGTTGGATTGCGGTGCACTGTTTTCTATTGTGACTGGTTCGACAACACTCCGGATCGAGGTGTTAGAACAGATGCATTTGGTGTTACATCAGTACATTCGAGGCGAAAGCTGCCATATTAAGATCCTTTCATTCTTGCTTCTCAGGCCGATCAGGTAATTAAAAATATAGATGTCAATTATTTTCAATATTTGCTTCATCTTCATTAATTAACAAATTTAAAATGTTACAGGTTTGTTATATCAAGTACCCCCGGGTTACGAACATAGATGATCCATGGGTCACTGTTACATCACTCAACCCGAGAGGCCGAGTTCAAGGAAGTTCTGAGCTGGAAGACCCACTCCAACCAAACACATCCGGCAACTTAAGTGCAGCAGGAGATGTAGCTGCAGTTGATCTTGTTATCGATTTTACCGATTTTGGAGACGAAGCCGTCGTTCACGTCGAGGATGAACCAGAGATTGGAGAGTTTCACCAAGATCCAGATTTAGATTCATCTGGTGGTGATGATGATGACTCAGGTTCAGACTAGTATAGGTTTTTTTTTTTTTCAAAATTCCAAGGAAATTCCGAGGACCTGCAGGGTGTTCCTCGGAATTTCCTAGGAATATTGCCTTGGAAAAATCCGATTTAGGGATTTGATCTGTTTAATTCCCTCGGAATTCCCTAGGAATATTCCTAGGAAATTCCGAGGAAAACCATCATATCGTCGGAATTTCCTAGGAATATTCCTAGGAAATTCCGAGGGAATGATGATTTAGAATCGAAAACACTGATTTAAGATTTCCACAAGACTTTCATAAGCCTTATTAAGTGTCTTGGATTGATTATGGGACAAGACATTGGTGTTGTACCAATTAATAGACACTTTTCCGATTGTATCAACGAGATCCCCAAACAACAAGATAACCACTTATAAACTTTAATGAACAGAAACGACAATACTTGCACTCATTTCAATAATTTTGTAATTTTTAACGTTTATTTGGTATCTATTGTCAATGTTACCCAAGGAAAACTGCTAAATTGTTCAAGGAATGGTCTAAAGTTGTAAATTTTGGATTTTGAAACCCTAAACTATGGTTCCTCGGAATTTCCTAGGAATTGCCTAGGAAATTTCCTAGGAAATTCCGAGGAACAGCCTTACCAATAGGAACACATGCAGAGAATATTCTCTGATTCTAGAGAATTCCGAGGGAATTCCTAGGAAATTCGAAATTCCGTCGGAATTCCCTCGGAAATGTTCATTAACCGGGAAACCAAACCGCCAAAATTTTCGCGACAAATTGAATATTCGTGATTCCGACGGAATTCCGAGGGATTCATTTTCCCTCAGAATTTTCGGGTTTTAAACCCGAGACTGTTCTTCTTCTTCCCCATTCTCTCTTTCTCTCTTTTCTCTCTTCCTCCCTTGCGATTTTCCGGCGATTCCTCTCCTCCCTTGCGATTTTCCGGCGAATCCCCTCCAAATCCCCCTCTAAATCCGTTCCTAATCCCCATGTAAGTTCTAGATCCGATTTTCTTAGGTTTTTAGGGAATTTAGNCCCATTCTCTCTTTCTCTCTTTTCTCTCTTCCTCCCTTGCGATTTTCCGGCGATTCCTCTCCTCCCTTGCGATTTTCCGGCGAATCCCCTCCAAATCCCCCTCTAAATCCGTTCCTAATCCCCATGTAAGTTCTAGATCCGATTTTCTTAGGTTTTTAGGGAATTTAGATTGTTAGGATTGAGATTAGATTGTTAGTTTGAGATTGTTAAGATTGAGATTGTTAGGGTTTTAGGGAATTTGATTTTGATTAGATTTTAGGGAATTTGATTTTGATTAGGGTTTTAGGGAATTTGGTTTTGATTAGGTTTTAGAGAATTTGATTTTGTTTTTAAAATTTAATTTTGCAATTACCAAAACGTTTTTGATATTAAAATATATATTTGGATTTTTATAATTATTAAAATAATTTTTATAATTTAGAAGTAAGTTTAAAAGTAATTTAATAATTATTTTAGCCATTTTTATAATTTATAAATAAGTTTAAAGTAATTTAATAATTATTTTAGCCATATTTATAATTATAAATATTTTTATAATTTATAATTTATAATTTATAATTATGTTTAAAAGTAATTTATAATTTATAAGTAAGTTTAAAAGTAATTTAATAATTATTTTAGCAATTTTTATAAGTTATAAATATTTTTTTTAATTACGAAATTATTTTTGTATTTTTATAACAATTTTTTATTTTTTAATTATTTCTATATTAATTAAAATATTCTTTTAATACTTAATTTTTCATTTATATTTTTAAAAATTAATTTTAAATCTTTATTTTAAAAAAATATAAGGATTCTGGTGAGCAGAGTACGAGGGCTCGACCTCGTCGTTCCGCACCGCGAGGCCGTGGTCCTTCGACGACCCCTTCTCGGGTTTCGTCCAACCTGTCTCGGGGTTCCTCTTCATCATCGCAAAACATCCATCCCGCTCCGGTTCATCAGGCGGTTCCTCCGATCGCTGCTGAGGCTCCTCCTGTCGTTCACGACTTTCCGGACATGCCCGAGCCTCATGTCGCTCCAGGAGTGATGTCTGTTGCACAGCTGGTGCAACAGCCAGGTCGTGAACATCTCCCCTATCTCACTCAGTATCCTAGGGGATACAGTCAGACTTGGTAAGTGAAAGTTTTTTTTTCTTTCTTTTAAAAATTTGATTCATTATTAATAATTTGTTTCTAATATTAGGTTCGACCGATCCCATAACGGGATCAGCGCTTGGATCAACAGGATGATGTACTCTGACCTCAGGAGGGGATACAAAACCTTCTCGGTGATGCCTGACAACGAGAAGGAGTTGTGGTTTCGTCAGTTTGCTGTAAGAATTCTAACTTTTTAAATTTTTTTTTCTTTGATATTATATTTTTACTAATCATGTTTTTTTTCAGCAAGAGTTCACCTGGCATCCCGATAACACGACGTTCATCCGTAACGCCTTCGTCCATAAGTGTATGGAGAACTATGGAAGGCAAATATATGAGTGGAAGCAAAAGTGGCTCAAGAATAAGGTACTATCTTTTTTATTTTATTAATATATTTTTCATTCTATTTAACTTTTTCATATTTTTTTTTTTCATTAAAAGGTCCCAAAGTCGATCAACATGACGGTCTGGCAGGAGTTGTCTATCCATTGGAACAAGACCGAGACGAAGGAGATCTCTAACACCAACTCCACCAAGCGCAAGAGCGATCGTGGCGGGAAGGGTATCTTCGTGCACAATTTGGGTGCTCAGTCTATTCACACTCTCGCAGAAAAATTGGTAAGTTGAAACTCCTTTTCTTCTAAATTTTAAATATTTTTATTTTTTCTGTATTCTAATGTTTTTTTTAACTTATGTGTTTTCCTAGGCGGAAGAAAATGATGGCGAGACCGTGGGTGATTACGATTTGTACAAGAGGATCCACACTAACAAGACGACGGGCCAGATTGATGACGGTCTTGCGAAGGAAGTGGTCTCCCTGGTGGACAGTATGAGGGAAGAAGAAGAGGCCCGTCTCTCCCAGATCCATGCCGATCTCGACTCCACATCCATTGCATCGACTGCCCTCTCCAAAGTTCGAATCGACCAGCTTCTTGTATCGGTAAGATATTTTCTAAATATTCAATTCACTTATTTAATTTATAATCTTTTTCTATGATTATAATTTTAAATTTTCCTTTTCAGGCGATTCCAAAGAAGAAGGGACGTATAGTCGGTTTGGGTCGTCGATCCAAGCGGATTCCTTCTACATCCCAGGTGCCAGTGTTGATCCTATGTTGATAGATCAACTGAAGGATAAGGATGACCGCATCGCTATGTTGGAGGCGAAGATGGCGGCTCAATTAAGAGGTTGCTAGTAACAAAGAAAGGAGGCGGAATGAGAGGATGATGGAGGCGTTCTTGAAGCAATTCCCAAACCATAACTTCGACGACGACGACGAGGAGTAGTTCTTTTTATTTCTTGTTTCTGTTTTGAATTTTATTTTTTTGTTTCTGTTTTGAATATTACTTTTTAACATTATCTATATTATGTTTTTTATTTGAATTTCAATTTTCAATTTAAAAAATTTTAATTTTATTTTCGAATTTTAATTTAAAAAAAATAAATTTATATTATTTTTAAAAATATAATATTATGAATATTCCGAGGAATGATATTCTTCGGAATATTCTGAGGGATACCATTCCTCGGAATTTCCTAGGTATATTCCCAGGAATACAATCCTTCGGATTATTCCGAGGAACAACTTTCCTCGAAATTTTCCGAGGCTTAGAAGTCCTCGGAATATTCCGACGGAATGCTTCATGGGAAAATTTCGAGTAATTTCTTTCCTCGGAAATTTCCGTGAGAATTCCGACCAATGATTCCATCGAAAAATTCCTCGGAATGTCCTCGGAATTTTGTCTGTCGGAATCTCCTCGGAATATTCCGAGGAAATTCCGACGAATACTGTGATTCCGAGGGACTTTTTGTTCGGAATATCGTCGGAATCGCTTGATTCCGACGACATTCCGAGGAAAATTTCCCTAGGAATCGAGGTGTTTTCTTGTAGTGTATCAATGATAAAACAACAAGACATAACACATATTTATTCATTGTAAAATCATATTTTTAGTCTATGATTGTCAAATAGAACAAAACAAAATAAATTGTACATTACATCAGTTAGAGGTGGTGATGACAATATGTGGTGAAGTGGAGGAGGAGAGGATGGTTGCAGCTAGGCCTGGGCGTTCGGGGCCCCCGTCGGATTCGGTTCGGTTGATTTCGGTTTTCGGATTTTTGGTACCATGTGCATAAGTCCCATTCGGGTTTTACTAATTATCGGGCCGGGTTCGGTTCGGTTCCTCTAAGTTCGGTTCGGGATCGGGTTATAACCAATGTATAAAATCGTTCAAAAATATTTTTTAAAATTTAAAAATTTGTTACAAAAAGATACTCAAAATATTCAAATTATTCACAAAACTAACTAAAAACAAGCCAAACTACATAAATTAGTTAAAAATTATTCAAAATAACAAATAAAATAAACTATTAAAAATTTAAAATATTCTAAAACATTTAAATTTCTTTAATATATATAAAAATAATAACATATTTCACTAAGTTCGGATATAGTCGGATCCAAATTTGGATTTCGGTTCGGTTCGGATTATACCCATACTCCAAGGTACCAAGCTCTCAAGTCCCATTCGGATATTCTTATATAACGGTTCGGATCCGGTTTCGATTTTTTCGGTTCGGGTTTAGGTAGGGAGTTCGGTATGGGGTAAAAATGCCCAGGCCTAGTTGCAGCAGTGAAACAACTGATGGAAGTACCGATGTTACAGGTGGAGTGGTTTGTGATAAAGAAAACACATTAGCTTATACGGTAACTAATTATTAATTTATATTTATTTTTTTACAGGTAGAATTGGTTGCATGAAGAAGCATAGTCGCATTATCTATTATTAGAAAGTAGGCTTTTCCCTCATTCTAGGATGTCATGTCATGCATCGTATTGCAACACGTGTCGACTAAGATTACATGATGATTTTTATTAACTTAATTCTGATTTACATGGGCTTCGTTGTGAGTTGTTAGGCCTTAATAATATCTTCAAAGATCCAGACTGTTATCGTTAAAAGTAAAATCCTTCATCCGCATTGTTTTGGAATCTAGGGTTCATCACAATCTTTAATCTCCGACATTCGAGAGACTGAGATGCAGAGGTCGGCATGACAATTTTGTTCATTGGGGTTTTGATCATGTCCTTTCACCTTCTTTACCTCTATTGAAACGAGACAATTTCCAGATCCATCACATTAATCCAATGATAGGTTCTTACTTATGAAAAATATGTATACATATAAGTTATTAATTTATAATTTAATAGGACTATATATATATATTAAGTTATTATCTTATTATTTTATCGATTTGTGTCAAATTTTGTACCGGTCCAAGTTAAGACGACGAAATTAATTAATTTTCGAGTATAATTTGTAGTCCGCTGCTTTAGAAGCTTCAATAGTTCCCTCATCAACGGATGGTTTAGCCGAATGTCTCTAACCTAGCTATTGCCCTGTTTCGATCCTAATATCTCCATTAGTGTCACCCTTTCTTACCCTGCCTTTTCACTACTTAATACTTCTCTCCTTTCATACAATCTTTGCTTGATTCAAAATTTGGATGAGTCGATGTCGATCGATGGTGGCAAAGTGATTCATTTATTCTGTAAGTGGAAACTAAGAACCCTCGGTCAATCGACGTAGTCTCGAGGCACCCCAAATGGAAGTTGAGTCTGATACATCAACTGTCTACTCAATATCCTTAGTAGATGCCGTGTTTGCTTTCCTTTGTCTTTACTTTCGCTAATCCCTCTAGGTCGTTCGGCTACCGGTTTCGTCGTCTTTGCTTTGACTTCCTTGCCCTTGCCATCTAATAAGTACATTAGACCTAATAGAATTATTTTGATGTATCCAGACTAATACCAATCCAACCCATTTCATGAATAAAATGTGACGTGTTTTCCAGTGTCGATCATCTTGCTTTCCCGAATTCGTTCCCACGGGTGCCTCTTCTTCCAATGGTACTATAATTCGCAGTTCACCCCCTATCAAACGGAGGAAGATCGCTGTTGATGTCATGACTAACTTTTTCCACTGTATATAATTTAATTTTAGGTACTTGCGGGCATAATCTTTCTATGGATACTTATTAGTGTATATTTATTTATTCAAAAACTAACATGATATGATAATTTATTATTATATTTTCAAAAGTTTTAATAAAACGTCTAAGTATTTAAATTTGTCAAAAAAATTCATCAAAAGATATATGTTTATTATTGTGTTGAAATTTAAAAACAATCACATGTTAAATTATTTTAGAAAATATCTTTATAGAAATATTTTTTAACTGAATAATATTTAGTTATAATTTTTATAATGTAAATTTTGAAATTTAATAAAATATTATTATTTTCAGAAGCAAGAAAATCAATTATATATAAAAACAAAATATACATAAGAATGATCATGTATTTATAATATTATCTCCTGATTACAACACAATATATATATATATATATATATATATATATAAAATTATCTTTTGAAAATGTTTTTATCTTTGCCAAATTTATTATAGGGAAATTGCCAGAAATAACACTTTCAAGATACCACTTTTCAACTTTACACTAACCAACTTTACCATTAAAATTTTAGTACTCAAAATACTATAAAATTTAGGGTTTTGGGTTTAGGATTTATAGTTTAGGGTTTAGTGTTGATTTTTTAGGGTTTGGAGTTTAGGGTCTAAGGTTTAGAATTGATATTTTAGGGTTTAGGGTTGATTTTTAGGGTTTAGGGTTTACTTTTTAGGGTCTAGAGTTTAGAGTTGATGTTTTAGGGTTTAAGGTTAATATTTTATTTAATATTGATTTTATGTATATATATAAAGAACAAGGATATATGAGTCTTTTATCTTTTAATAAAATGTGTATTTTTGAAAATGTTCCTTTGTTGATGGTAAACATGAAAAGTGGTACCTCCAAAGTGGTATAATTGAAATTCTCCCTTTATTAATGAGAAATTGCCAGAAATAACACTTTCAAGATACCACTTTTCAACTTTACACTAACCAACTTTACCACTAAAATTTTAATAGTCAAAATACTATTAGAATTTAGGATTTAGGGTTTTGGGTTTAGGATTGATAGTTTAGGGTTTAGTGTTGATTTTTTAGGGTTTAGGGTTTACTTTTTAGGGTTTAGAGTTTAGGGTTTAAGGTTTAGAATTGATATTTTAGGGTTTAGAGTTGATTTTTAGGGTTTAGGGTTTACTTTTTAGGGTCTAGAGTTTAGAATTGATGTTTTAGGGTTTAGGGTTAATATTTTATTTAATATTTATTTTATGTATATATATAAAAAATAAGGATATAAGAGTCTTTTATCTTTTAATAAAATGTGTATTTTTGAAAATGTTCTTTTGTTGATGGTAAACATGAAAAGTGGTACCACCAAAGTGGTATAATTGAAATTCTCCCCTTTATTATATCAATTTACAGTCAATTATTTAAGCTAACATATAAATCTTTCAATTATACCACTTTGGTGGTACCACTTTTCATGTTTACCATCAACAAAGGAACATTTTCAAAAATATACATTTTATTAAAGGATAAAAGACTCTTATATCCTTGTTCTTCATATATATACATAAAATAAATATTAAACAAAATATTAACCCTAAATCCTAAAACATCAATTCTAAACTCTAGACCCTAAAAAGTAAATCCTAAACCCTAAAATTAACCCTAAACCCTAAAATATCAATTCTAAACCTTAAACCCTAAACTCTAAACCCTAAAAAGTAAACCGTAAACCCTAAAAAATCAACACTAAACCCTAAACTATCAATCCTAAACCCAAAATCCTAAATTCTAATAGTATTTTGACTATTAAAATTTTAATGGTAAAGTTGGTTAGTGTAAAGTTGAAAAGTGGTATCTTGAAAGTGTTATTTTTGGCAATTTATTATTAATATAATTTTTTTTTAATTATATCATAACTTATCTATATTAATTTCATTAAGGGTAACAATTAAACTAACCACTCTAAATTTTAACAAAAATTCACTTCACAAATAGTAATATAGATTGTAATTTGAAATATTTGAACCGCGGTAATTGTATGTATAATATCCATTTATTGGAAAATAACTTATCAATAAATTTTTAAAAATGTATAATCATGAAATTGTAATCTCTTCCTTGCAATATTAAGATAAACATAATCTATAATAAAAATAATGAAATTACACAATGAAAATTAAAATCAATTTAACTTAAGGTGAGGTATACATTTTAAAATATTCATAAATAATTAATTATATATTAGGTATGTCTTTCATATAACCCGCCCGTACGACGGAGTAATCCTAGTTATATATAAGATAAGTTATACCGGTGACCAGTTAGGTCAATTTACCAGATGGTGAATTATAATTTTATTTTGCGCTATATAGACAAATTTCCCAAATAATAAAAGAGTAATTAGTTTTGATGAAGTTAAAATTACTTAGATATGTGAACATATTTTATATTTTTAAATAACAAAAATGACCTAAAAATTATATATTGAAATAAATGGAATATTATTTTTTCAGTTGAACTTTTATGGCATCATTTTCCCCTTTCTTTGGGAGCAAATATGACATCATCTTTCTTTGAGAAATTGCACCTAATAACACCAAAAAATCAAAATTTAAGAACTAACCAAAATTACATTCTCTCTTTTTTTGGTCTTTCTATATCTTACTCTCTCTCTCTCTCTCTCTTTAAAAACATTAAATTTTTTTTGGGAGAATTTCAATTATACCACTTTGGTGGTACCACTTTTCATGTTTACCATCAACAAAGGAACATTATCAAAAATACACATTTTATTAAAGGATAAAAGACTCTTATATCATTGTTCTTTATATATATACATAAAATAAATATTAAATAAAATATTAACCATAAACCCTAAAACATCAATTCTACACTCTAAACCCTAAAACATCAATTTTACACTCTAAACCCTAAAAGGTAAACCCTAAACCCTAAAAATCAACCCTAAACCCTAAAATATTAATTCTAAACCTTAAACCCTAAACTCTAAACCTTAAAAAGTAAACCCTAAACCCTAAAAAATCAACACTAAACCCAACTATCAATCTTAAACCCAAAACCCAAAACCTTAAATTCTAATAGTATTTTGAGTATTAAAATTTTAATGGTTAAGTTGGTTAGTGTAAAGTTGAAAAGTGGTATCTTGAAAGTGTTATTTCTGGCAATTTCCCATTTTTTTTGATTGTTTGACAAATAACCCATTTTTCCTTTACACGTATTTACGGCATAGCAGACATATTTTTGTAACTTGCAAAACAGGCATTTTTAGATTATTGGGCCTCGTTGTCTATTTTACTTTATGCCCTTTATTGGGCCTCTCTTTTTGTATTTTGATTTCTTGTTTAATAAACGATGACCAAAAGAAAATCAGTCAAACTAAAGAATCTTTAATCATTGTAGATTGTGTTCCAAAAAAAAAAAAAAAAAAATCATTGTAGATCAAACGGTTCATATCTAACCACGTAGAAATCAAAACGATGAGGTAAGATCGTACTGTACTGTATAATCTCTATCTGATCACTTGGCTCCCGATCGACATTTTGAGTCAGCACTCACTCAGCAAACTAAAATCCCAATAAAAGGAAGAAAATCAATTCAACCAACAACCAAAAAAAATAAAACGCAAATCAAACAAAGGATGCTCCTACGAACTTCTCTCCAGCAAGGTAATATAATCTCTGTTTTTTCTTCAAACTCTCTTAGACTCCGATACGATCGATGCTAAGTGTGTTTTGGTGTTTTGCAGGGAAAAACAATCTCAGGCCTCGATTTCTCCGTTGTTTGTCATCAACTATGTCATCATCTACTCAGCCTCCCGTAATCACTTGATTCTGCATCTTATTTGATTAACTGTAAACTCATATCTCTCTATTCATATTATTTATTGTTATCTTTGTTTCAGAGAGTTCCAAATCTTATTGGAGGCTCTTTCGTTGACTCTCAAGCATCATCACATATCGATGTCATAAACCCCGTAAGCTCTCTTGCAAGTTTCTGTACTTTTTATTATTCTCGTTTTGTTTTTTTTTTTGTTACATGCAGTTTTCTTGATTTGTGCTATAATAGGCTACTCAAGAAGTTGTTTCTCAAGTTCCATTGACAACTAACGAAGAGTTCAAGGCTGCGGTATCCGCTGCGAAGAAAGCTTTTCCTTCATGGAGAAACACACCCATCACCACTCGTCAGCGTGTTATGCTCAAGTTTCAAGAGCTTATTCGCAAAAACATGGTAACTACTTACTTCCAGCGTCTCCAATGTAAAACTCCGTTTTTCTCTTGAAAATGGAGATTAGAGTAAGAAATGCTCCGACTCTACTTCATTATCCACTCTGTAATGAAGTAATACATTTTTTTTTTGTTCATTACTCTATTTTTCACTCCGAAATAGAACACTACTTCGTTTTTTTTTGTTCATTACTCCATTTTTCTCTCCGGATAGAGTAGAATTTGAGTAAAACCAATTAGAAGAAAAAAATGAAGTTTTACATTGGAGATGCTCTCCTTCTTGAAATATGTTCTTCTCTGAATTTTTTTAAATCTTTTCCTGTAGGATAAACTTGCTTTGAACATTACAACCGAGCAAGGGAAGACTTTAAAGGATGCACATGGTGATATCTTCCGTGGGCTAGGTCAGTTATACCGGAGGTTTGATTATTATAGTTGAACAAGTAGAGCAGATCCTTACCCGATTGGTTATGCAGAGGTTGTGGAGCATGCTTGTGGAATGGCAACTCTACAGATGGGTGAATATGTCCCCAATGTGTCAAACGGAGTCGATACTTATAGTGTTAGGGAGCCATTAGGTGTCTGTGCTGGTATTTGTCCTTTCAACTTTCCAGCTATGATTCCTTTATGGGTAATAATGCGATATCCCTTCTCTATACTAGTCCTCTTATGACTTCGTTGACGTTCTTATAATCTATTCTGTGTTTGCTAATGCAGATGTTTCCCATTGCGGTGACATGTGGTAATACCTTTGTCTTAAAGCCATCAGAGAAGGATCCTGGTAAACTGCTCAGTTTATCTTCCCTTTTTATTAGAACTATTCTCATAACTTAAGGGCGCTCGCTCCTGTGATGTTTAATTATGTTTTGTGAAGTTCAAGATACCCTTGATGCCACTGTACATCCATCTTACTAGCAAGATCAATGATTCAATATGATGTGCTGAACGCTCTTTGATATATCACAATAATCACATTTTTAAGTTGACTAACTGCATAAACTGGTTGTCTATTGTCAAACGATGTTATCTCTCATACCGGTTGTTGATAATACTTGCTTTTTCCAGGTGCGTCTGTAATGCTTGCGGAGCTGGCAATGGAAGCTGGATTACCTAACGGGGTTCTCAATATCGTTCACGGTACCAATGTAAGTTATGCTTAAATTTATGTTCTTTGCTAAACTTTTTGTTAGGATTTGGAATGTTAAAGAAAGATTCCCAACGGAAGATAGTATGGTGAATATTCTTTATTGAATTTACAGTGACCAGAAATATAATTCTTTTAAAGATTCCAATTCCACACTATTAACTTCAGTTTCTCCTTCGTCTGTACTAATGCATCTCTCTTACATGGCAGGATACTGTGAATGCTATCTGTGATGATGATGATATCAGGGCTGTGTCCTTTGTTGGCTCCAACACTGTAAGTATATATTTTTTTGTAACTCCTTTTAAGCCTGCCGATTTGGTTTTTGTTGTTGTGATGAATAAAGTCTACAAATTTTTCACGTAGTTAGTTTCCTATGATTTTTCCTCTGCGCACAAATAAAATTTAACTTGTGTAATCCGAATTTGAATTGTTTCGTTGAAGGCTGGAATGCATATATATGCAAGAGCAGCAGCGAAAGGAAAACGTATTCAGGTAACATCTTGCATAGTTTCCCATTTAAAAATTCGTCTTTAGTATATTTATGAAATTATCTCTTCAGTCAAATATGGGGGCGAAAAATCATGGAGTTGTCTTACCTGATGCCAACGTCGATGCTACTTTGAATGCGCTACTTGCTGCTGGATTTGGTGCCGCTGGACAGAGATGCATGGCTCTGAGTACAGTGGTCTTTGTTGGCAATTCAAAATCATGGTACCCCTTACTTTCTTTTCTCCATATTTAAATTACACCAAGCTTTGTGGAATATGTTTTTTTGCCTCTAATCTCTTTCTCTCCTCTGCATAAACCGTATATAGGCTTTTATAGGAAATCTCTTCATATATTAGTATAGATTTACAATGTTCTTGTCCTTGTGTTAAAAGTAACTGGAAAAGCTGCATGAGGCCTGTTAATTTACATTGGATAGTACTGAGAGATTAACTTCAACTTGTCTAATACTAACTAGGGAGGATAAACTTGTGGAGCGAGCTAAAGCCCTTAAAGTCACATGTGGAACAGAACCAGATGCGGACTTGGGTCCTGTGATTAGTAAACAGGTATTTTCGAGCTCATAACTCATTTAGTCTTTGCATTTCCCTCTGTTATATAACCTTATTGCCAAAATTT
Source organism: Eruca vesicaria subsp. sativa (assembly GCA_932364175.1). Classification (NCBI taxonomy): domain Eukaryota; kingdom Viridiplantae; phylum Streptophyta; class Magnoliopsida; order Brassicales; family Brassicaceae; genus Eruca; species Eruca vesicaria. The sequence goes on along the minus strand of CAKOAT010255599.1, from coordinate 39,769 downwards.
TATTTGGCTAGGCGAAAGAACGGATATGTCGCTTGATTCAGTCGGGTGTGGATGATGGTGCTAAACTGCTGCTTGACGGAAGAAATATTGTGGTAATTTCCTTTCTTTATACTTGATGCTATTGAAAGAGACTCATGTCTTAAATATATCACTTATCTTATAAATTTCTTTTTCTATTTTGCTAAATTTATATTACTGAATTAATAATCTGTGTAATCTTGAAATAAACAATTGACTGTCTGAAAAGTTTACTTCATCGTTTATAATAAACAGGTTCCTGGATACGAGAAAGGGAATTTTATTGGTCCTACCATTTTATCTGGTGTTACCCCAGACATGGAGTGTTACAAGGTATTATTCTGATACTAAAGTAAACTATCTGTCTTCTACTTGGAAACTTACGTTTCTCTCTCATTTTGGCACATTGCAGGAAGAAATATTTGGCCCCGTTCTTGTATGCATGGAGGTCAGATTTTGAAAATAAAATATTTCGATTACAATCAGAAAGTAAATTCGTTTGGTTTTCATATACGTGTTACTTACATGCTATAATGCATTTGTTACAAAACGATATTACAGGCAAGCAGCTTTGATGAAGCCATAGACATACTGAATAGAAACAAGTGAACACCTTTTTTGTCACATTTGTATAACAATACTCTGATATATTCCTCTCATATTCTGCTATTTACACGCCTTCAACAGGTATGGGAACGGTGCTGCAATTTTCACTGCATCGGGCGCAGCGGCTAGAAAGTTCCAGATGGAAATAGAAGCAGGACAGGTAACTAATTTGGACTATAAATAAACATACACTTAAAAAAAAACATACACTTTTTAATGCATTTGCGAATTGAGATGGTTGATCTCTTCTTTTATTGTTCTTGTTTTATGTTTGCGTAGATCGGTATAAATGTTCCGATCCCGGTTCCGTTACCGTTCTTCTCCTTTACTGGGAACAAAGCTTCATTTGCAGGAGACCTGAATTTCTATGGTAATAAAATTTGTCACAACTTAAAAAGAGGAGGTTATGTTTTGTTTCTATTTTGCTTAAAAGGTCAAGTGGAAATTGTTGCAGGCAAAGCCGGAGTAGACTTTTTCACTCAGATCAAGACTGTGACACAACAGTGGAAGGATATTCCAACTTCAGTATCTCTTGCCATGCCTACATCACAAAAGCAATAAATAAAACCCAACGTTGCTATTTTTATTTTGGATTTCTCCAAATAATAAAAGGAATTGTATGATTGTATCCATTTCAGTTAATATCACTTCCGTTTACGCAGTCACAGGCGTAAAAGAATAAACACTTCATTTTGTTTTTACTGATAAACTCCCTAAAATCAAAGCCATAATTTACTTTAATCAAATCCTGCAGTTAATTTGACAGAACCGGAATCTCGAACTGGATTTTGAAATAGATAGACCATCGGCCTCATATACACTCCGGCCTATCTGAGGACCTTAAAAGACAATAGTCGCACGAAGGTGTAAGGTCCATATTGATCAGACGGTCCATGCCGTGCTGGCATATTCAAACTATGGAATAACAGAGATCAAATATTGAAGACGATCATAAAGACATCTAATAGTTGCCAGAGACCACATTTAGATGATAAAATAAAACTATATGTAAACTTTGATTCCTAACGAACTCTGTATGTTTCTGAATGTTCTTATATCTCTGAGGAATTCTTTTATTTATGTAAGGTTGGAGTTTTTTTCTTTTTTTTCTTTTGCTAACCCAGTATCCGACCACAAAACGTGATCGACTAGTCCACCGGGCCTAAGCTCATGCCATGACAGGATTTTTAAGCGTTCACTTAAGGGCCCCTGGTTACGCTAAGTGGTCTGGGGCGCCACACCAACTCCGCATGTTAATTATGTGGTGGCCGGGGTTCGAAGTCGGGTGGCGGACACCTCAGCCGAGGTTCCATTACCACCAGGCTACGAAGCCCTTTTTTTTTTTTCAAGTTTTAAAGTTTTATTCTATATGATTTTCATGTTCTTTAATCTTGACTATTTCATATTCATTACCTCATCTATACTATTAAAAGAGAAGGAGTCTAAATAAATCTACTTAAAAAAGTTGTTTGGACCCTTTCATTATACTAACATTTTTTTTTTATCTTTCCTTATATTTCTCTAACAATATTGTACAATAACATTATATCATATAACTTACCTTATATTTCTCTAACAATAAATTAGTCAATATTCTTATTTATTATACATTACTNAATATTGTACAATAACATTATATCATATAACTTACCTTATATTTCTCTAACAATAAATTAGTCAATATTCTTATTTATTATACATTACTCTTATCGGTCAATATTTTTATTTCTCCACAATACATTATTATAACCTTATACCATATAATTTCATAATACGTGACTGATTTCACACATTAAACAAAAAATATATCATTTGTTTGAGCCACCAACTGTGCAACAGTACCCTCTATCATTTCTATTGATTAATTTTCATAGCTAATGTTTGATAAATAGAGAGTATAAAATATATTGAACATCCCATTCACGATAAATATGTTTAAAACCAAACATATTATTATTTTTAGAATAAACCTATCTATAACATAGTATATTGTAATAATACAAAAACCGGTTTATTATCATAGTATTCTAATGTTTGGGGATATTTATACAAACAAGTTATAAAATTAATGATTTACTATTCTAGAGAAACTATTTTAAAACATTAATTTTGTTTAAAAAGATATCTAGACTCATGAAAGATTGTAACTTATAATTTCAATATTTTCATGAATAATCTAATTTCTATGTATTTCCAGTGTGGTAATTTCTAATTTCCAGATATGTAGCTGGTAGGCTTGGATAGTTAGGACTCAAAATACCAATAAACCCGAAAAATATTTGAAAAATACTTCAAACCATAAATAAATACTCAAAATATATTCAAATATCTGAAAACCTTGTATTTTACCTAATCTGACTCGAAAAACAAAATATACCCAAAAATTTGATTTGAATATCCAAAACAAAAAAAAAAATATATATATATATATATATATTTAAAACTTAAAAGAATATACATAATACCAAAAACATATATGAAATATCCAAACATATATAATAAAAAAAATATTGAGTGCTTTTATGTACCCGATCGGGTCTCGGTTATGATCCATACTAGAATCGATTCCTGCGGGTCTTTAAAGATAGCCAGTAAGTACTTTATCATGGATCCTAGCCGAACCTATATTTTCGGGTCNGAGAGATACATTAAAAACTTACATATAAAATCTCAAATAAACTAATTTATAAATTACAGAATTTTTCAAAAAAATCTATTTTATATATTAAGATTTGTAGCCTAATAATGTACATCATTTCTAAAATACTAGATCATATCAAAATTTGTTTATAATCTAACAAAAACCCGCGCTTTTGAAGCGCGGGTCAAAATCTAGTTTCACTTATTCCTAAAATGAACTGATTACAATTTATGAATGGTAAAAAAAAAAAGAATTTATGAATGGTTTTGATGAGGGTGCCAAACCCAACTCGGGAAATCGGCCAACTCATACTTCAACAGAGAGTCGCGGTCCTGATCAATATATCAATTTGAATTATGTGCTAAAACATACATCAACACATAATATATTCAAATTTCATACATCAACTAATAAAATTTGACTTTAACATATTTTGACCAATAATCCATAGTCAAATATAACAGAATTTGAACTGTGCGTTATATATTGATTACGTGGCATGGGTTTGAGACAGTCTAACAACAGATTCAATTGCCACTGTGTCAAACGTAGTTTATTGAATGTATTCTCTATTGTTCATTATTATACGTATTTTGTCAAATGTTTCCATTTTTTTCTTTCCAATTCTGTCTTGTCATCCAAATAATCTGAAAATAAAATAATTTTTTTAACAGTTCTGATTTTGAAATTTGAACTTTTTCTAATTTCTTTAATCAATTTTTTCGATTTTTCTTTTGAAATTCAAAATTCTTTTGAAACTATTTTGAAGATTTATTTTAGAATTTCTTTTGAACTTTTCAAAAATTCTTTTGAATCTCTCCCACCTCATTTTAGAAATTCAGTTATTATTATTTGTTTAAAACATAAAATGCCAGGTAATATTTTATTGTGACACGTAATCAAATATGTAATGGACAGTTATATATTTAACTAACGGATTACTGATCAATGTATGTAAAAGTCGGATTTTTTTAGTTGATATATGAGATTTAAATGTATTATATGTTTTTTTATCTAAAAATGTATTATGTGTTATGTATATTTTATGTATATTTTAGCATATGGTTCGAGTTGATGTACTGATGGGACTGTGACCCACTGTTTAGATATGAATCGGCCGATTTCCCAACCCAACCCCACCAATTTTGTATTCAATCAAAATTCCCATTTCTAATCCGGCGGTTCACGAATCACAATCAAGAAAATGCTTGTTTACATACACTGTAACAGGCAACCGAACCAACTAATCAAAAACCATACCCGGTTCAGTTATTACTCGGTTTAATATCCATCAATAACCAAATCAACACTCGAGTGAAAAAGACTAGACTTTGACAACATCCCTCCCTCCCCGATCGCTCGCAGATGGACTCGTCGGAGATCGAAGTGGTCCCTCTAGACTCCAACTCTCACCAAACCCAACCCCCACCCACCATCACAGACGTCTTCTCCGCTTCCGCTTACGGCGATCTCAACCATCTCAAGCGTCTCGTCGAACACAACGGTTCTTCCGTCTCTCTCCCCGATGCTAACGGCTACTACGCTCTCCAATGGGCTGCGCTCAACAACTCCTTCCACGTTGCTCAATACATCATCGAGGTAAAACCGTTTTTAACCCTCAGATCTGATCTTAATTTTATATTTTTTTACTTTCAAAATCGTTGAAAAATTCTTGGTGTTATGTTGCAGCACGGTGGTGATGTTAATGCGGCGGATAAGTTAGGGCAGACGGCGTTGCATTGGACGGCTGTTAAGGGCTCCGTTGATGTTGCTGACGTTTTACTGCGAGAGGGAGCTCGAATTGAAGCTGCTGATTTGAATGGGTATAGGGTAAAATCTTTTCTTTTTTTTTCCTCTTTAGTGGAAACTAATGTCTATAGTATGTGGCAAAATTGGCGTGTAAATGGATCAGTATTTATTAGTTTGGGTCGTGCTTAGGGGGCGGCCTTGAGATGTTGGGGCTGTAAGGGATTTAGTGAAGATTTTAATAAAAAGAATATTATATAAATTTTGAGGATTTATGTCTATATAATTTTCTTCAAAATATTTGGAGGCCATAGGCGGCCAATGTGTCATTTGGTTTTGTCCAGGACCGGTCATGTTAGCTCAGATGAACATGTTTTTTTTGGTGCAGGCAGTGCATGTTGCTTCTCAATATGGACAGACAGCCTTTTTGAATCACCTTATTGTGGAATATGCAGCTGACTTTAACGCACTAGATAATGGAGGGAGGAGCCCGCTACATTGGTATGACTATATACAGTGTGTGTATATAGCCTTTAACATTGGTCAATTGTTTTTGGAAATGCATAAACTTTTTATTGGCGCGTTGTTTTCATTAATTTCCCCAAATAGATGTTGGAATGTTGACATTTGGCATACATTAATGAGATAATCATTGCTTGTTATTTTTTCTTTTGTATCTTAAGTTTATCTGATCATTGTTTAGTTGCACGTGGTACTCTGTTACTTATCATTGACAATTTAAGATGAATAGCTAGTGAACTTGTATTTTTTTTTTCTGGTATGGCTCAGGGCTGCTTACAATGGATTCACGGAAACAGTCCGGTTACTTCTCTTCCGGGATGCCTGTCAAAATAGACAAGACCACACAGGCAATCACTTTTTAAACTGTATCTATTCGCTGCTATAGATTTTCAAAAGAATTATTTTACTACCGAATATTTTTTGAATCCAAGGTGTAAAGATGTGATCTATTGTTAATATCTTCCTGTGTTTCATCTGCTTACTCTTATAATTAGATGAGTGAACATCGTTTTACCTTTCATGTGCAAAGATAAATCTAAAACTGGACAAGACTTTCTGAACTTCGGTCACTGTGTGCTGATAAATTGTATATAAAGAGATTGTTATCGCATTCCAGACTGTTTATGACTTGCAAAATATGTAGAATTTTGATACGGTGATGTATATTTTACTTCAGTTTAAAAACTCAGAAGTCTTACACTGATCATTTTGCTAGTTAGGTTGCACTCCTTTGCACTGGGCCGTTATCAAGGAAAATGTTGAGGCTTGTACTCTGCTAGTTCATGCTGGAACCAAGGAAGAATTGATATTGGAGGATAACACTGGATCCACGCCACTTAAGCTTGCATCTGATAAAGGTCACAGGCAGCTCACTCTGTTCCTTGTACGTAATGTTTAGTGTTGCTTGCTACCATTCGATAATTTACATTCTGGTTCTCTCCTTGAATCAATATCTCCTTATTTTATGTTCTTCATTAATTAGTGATTACTAGGTAAAGAATGCTATTTACAAACATCCAAGAAAAGAGTGTTGAACATAGTTTGATGTACATGTGGTTGTAAGTGTACAGTTAATATTTAAGCCTCAAACGCAAAAAACAAGGCAGTGTTGTGATATTTTCTTTTCATATGTAGTTCTAAAACCAGACTTTTTTACAATCCTTTTCTTCATTTGCTCTGACTTTAAGATATAGTGAAGTATCATTTCGGTAGAAAACATGTTCCACTCTCAGGTGTAGGGCCACCGTGTATTTTAGTGTTCACAGTATGAGAGATACCTTTTAAATGGTGGTAGAATGTGTTAAATGTTGTTTGCGGCCACTGTTGTTTTTTTGTAATAGTTTCCATTCATATGATGTTCTTTTTGAGATTCCGATTTTCTTAATATTGTTTCAGTCGAAGGCAATGCAAACTCGTAGTTATAGTTTCGCAAACAAGATCTTTTGTGGAAAATTGGGGGAGACAAGCTATGCTCCTATGCTGTTCTGCTTAATAGTGACTGAAATGGTCCTCTTCTTCACATCCATTGTCGCAGGTGAATGTCTCATGCAACATGATGGATGGATAGAATATGCTTTTCTTTTCCTACTATTGATTACATAATTCTACCTGATATTTTGCAATTGTGTGTAGCTTCGAACCTCCCTAAGATAACTGCTACGCTTGGGCTGTGGGCATGGTTCGGTCTTTCATGTGGCGTTTTCGCACTGATAGCTTTCCGTCGTTGTAGCAGGTATCCTTATTGTAACTATACTCTGTTAAGCCAATGCCAGTGCCATATTGCGTATATTTTTGAGTTTGGTGTAGTTACTGGGATGCTATGATTTATATATTACTTGTGAGGCTGTAATTATTATTTACTCCTACATATAATTTATATTACTTGCAATACTCTTGGAATTTTTAATAAGGTGTTTGCTCTGTACAGAAAAGATCCCGGATACGTTAAAAGACGCAATGAAGTTGACAGCGATCACACTACCAACGTGAGTTTAACTTCCTTCTCTTGTTTCTATGTCGATAAAATCCGAACATTTTGAGTATAACTGTTTCTTGCTTGATTTAAGTAAGCACGAATTATATATCAAATTTACAGTCATTAGATGTTATTCTGAGAGGTTTGATTGGTGTTTGCAGGATCCTTTGATTGATATCAATTTCAACAGCCCCTCATGGAAAGGAAACTGGTCCCAACTCTGTCCCACTTGCAAGGTTTTCCTCAGAATCCATCTATATTGTGGGGAAAATCGCATTTGCTCTATTTTCATACTACCATTATCACATTTCTTCAGGTAATTAGACCGGTACGATCTAAGCACTGTCCTACTTGTAAACGCTGCGTTGAGCAGTTTGACCATCACTGCCCTTGGATTTCAAACTGTGTTGGTAAGGTAACTTTTCTTCATTACCCGCGTCTCTCTGAGTAGTCGTTATGCAAATTAATTGCCAAAGATGAGGTAGTGAATGACATGAAACATCCTTTAATGCGTATACCATTTAATCATCTCGCAGAAGAACAAACGAGACTTCTTAGTTTTTGTGATCATGGGAGCTTTAACATCATTCGTTGGTGGCTCTACTGCTGTTCAAAGTATGGACTAAAAACAACTCTTTCTCTTTAACTCCGCCGTGAGATTAATGTTATATTCTAAAGCATCTTCTGTTTCTGTAAATAGGAATATGGAGAAGCGTCCCACATATACACCCCAGTGACTCACTGATTCAACATTTACTCATCGAACATCCCGGTGCTGCCGTGTTTATGTTCTTCGACTTGCTTATTTTCATTGCGACAATGACGTTGACAATCTCACAGGCTTATATGGTGAAAACTCTCACCTCAAGTAGAGATTTTACTCCCCTCCTCTCTGGAAAAGATTGTTTAACAGCTGTTGTCGTTATTGTCTGTTGCAGATTGCTCGGAATATTACAACGAACGAGTTATGGAACACGAAAAGATTCAGTTATTTGCAGGGACCTGATGGGAGATTCTACAACCCTTATAACCATGGCTGGCGAAGAAACTGCTCTGATTTCTTGGTTCATGGCTACACGAGAGACGACGAGGTTGTCCCATCTTCAATTCTCTGAGTTACATATTTTCTACACATTATTACACATAGGCGTACACATCTGGATTCAGTGTACTGTGTATATGGATGGATCTCTCCTCGATTGATATTGTTCCCAAGAGGGAGCGAGTTCCTTGTCCTTATAATCTTTAAAGCCATGAATTACCCAGTATTTAATCTTTTCCAGTTTCAACCACAATGCTACTTAAACCCCTTGTTCTCCAATCTTATTCATTGGTTGTATTAATGCTTATTAGGTTCCAGTTTATGATAATTGTGTTTATGATAATTGTCTGTCCGACGGGTTTGTGGTTGAGCTTAAGACGTGCCTAGTGTTTTTTTTATTTATAATGCCGTAGGTGGAGGACTACAACAAATAAGCAACTCTATGCCATTAGAATGAAAAACCAAAAGAAACAAAAGGAGTGGGCTAGAAAGTAGTATCCGTAGACAGCCAACATTGCGAGACCTTAGTTCAAGACTGATTCCTTTTGCAGCAAACTTTGAAGCCATATAGGACAACCATGTGCAGTATAAGATTGAAACCTATGGTCACTAACGACACTCTGCGATATGGCACTAACCACTGAATTCCGGGATGCATTGATGTATAATAGGCCAAACTCAATCACAAACATTAACATAAAACGAAAAAGAAGAATCTAATGGTTAATAGATATATTTCATCATTCTATGTAGAATAACGTAAAATGTAATTTTGCTCTGCACAAAAACATCACATGTATAGTTATAGGTTAAACTTCATTAAAACAAATTGCATAACTTTAGATGTGTAATAGGTCAAACTCAATTACAAACACTTACATAAAATGGAAAAGAAGAGTCTAGTGGTTACTCTAGATATATTTCATCATTCTATGTAGAGAATAACATAAATGAAAATTTTCTCTGTACAAAACATCAGATTTATAGGTAAAACTTAATTAAAAACATTTTTTTAGTGAATTATCATATGTTGAAAACATGTAAATAGTGATGCATAACTAATATTCCATCCGTTTCATTCAAGTTGTCATTTTAGATTTTTGCACATATATTAAAAAATGTATTTTATATATTCACTTTTCGATCAATGAAAAAATAGAAAAATAAATAAAATTAAGAAATTCTGCATTGAAAATATAAAATGCCACTTACTTTGAAACAATTTTTTTCTAAAATGACAAATAAATAAAAACCGAGGGAGTAGTACATATGATCCAAATGATAAATTACACATTTTCATAAACTATAGTTTTCATACTATACATTTAATTTAACCACGGTGTTGGCAAATTTTTTTTACTTTATATAACTTTAATTCTGGTTATTGCTAGCAAGTTTCTTTAGATAAAAAAAAACAAAAGGATTGTTTAGTGAGAGAACCCAATCTCGGCCATAGTTAAAGAGCTTCGGATCTTCAGAGTGATCCGCTACACACTGACACACATCCGCTAAAAATTTAGCCATGGCTACGACTCAACCCAGCAAACTCTCTCTCTTCCCTCTACTCTCCCTCCTCTGCTTCACCTCCATTTTCCTCCTCCTCTCCCTCTCTAAACGCGCTTCCCTCTCCTCCCCTTCCACCCACCCATCCGCTCGCACCGTCTTCCCCCCTAAACCCGACTCTTCCCTCCGCACCACCACCTGCGACCTCTCCCACGGCTCATGGATCCACGACCCGAACCCCAGATCCGCTAGATACGATAGCAGCAGCTGCAAAGAGATCTTCAAAGGATGGAACTGCGTCCGTAACAACAAAACCAACGGCCTCGAGATCTCCAAGTGGCGTTGGAAGCCTAACGACTGTGATCTCCCTCCGTTTGATCCTCTCGTGTTTCTAGAAACTCACCGAGATACCAACATTGGTTTGTACACCGATTTTTAACCACACTCTTTAGGGTTTGTAAAAAACAATCTCTTAGGGGTTTTTTTTTGGAACAGTGCAGGGTTTGTAGGTGATTCTTTGAATAGGAACATGTTTGTGTCTCTCTTCTGTATGTTGAAGAGTGTGAGCAGCGGTGATGTTAAGAAGTGGAGACCGGTGGGTGCAGATCGTGGATTCACTTTCTTGCGTTTTAATCTCACCATTGCTTATCATCGAACCAATCTCTTGGCACGTTATGGTAGGTAAGCTACGTTAGTGTTCCTATCCTTGTTTTATGTTTGAACAGTTTTTTTTTTTAATAACCCGGGCGGGCCAACTCACTAGTCGGGGCATGTTGACCCGGTTACTGACAATGAGAATTAGATATCCATGTCGTCTGGCCACACGTGTTTAGTGTTGTGGGTTTGATTAACTCGGGTCACTTAACTCACTGGAATTCGCCTACCATTAGGCCACCCATGGTTATGTTTGAATAGTATTCCCCCCATCAGTTTTGAGTGTCTGGAACTCTTTTTTAACGCTTATGTGTGTCTCTCTAATCAATTATAGGTGGTCAGCTAATGCTAATGGTGGTGAGTTAGAAGCTCTTGGATTCAAAGAGGGATATAGAGTTGATGTTGATGTTCCAGATAGCTCATGGGCGAAAGCTCCAAGCTTCCATGACATTCTCATTTTTAACACCGGGCATTGGTAGTTTAATAACCCTTCAATCATTGAATTCAATCTCATGGGTGAAAATATAGCCTTGTTATATCTGTTAGATGATACTTTAGTACTTAGTTTGTCATCTGTCACTTAAACAAACGTTTCTAAATGTGAATATGAAATGTTATTGACAAATTGTTGTTGTCTTTCTCTTTGTAAGGTGGTGGGCTCCCTCGAAATTTGATCCGTTAAAATCTCCTATGCTTTTCTTTGAAGGCGGTAGGCCAATACTTCCTCCTGTACCCCCTGCGGATGGCCTAGATCGGGTCCTGAGCAATATGGTATACTGTTTTTCTGTGTTATTGCAAGGCAACTTTAGATACTTGATACCACCATTTTGACGACTCTGTAAGGTTATATGTTTACGAAAATGAACATTTGTGCGATGAACTCTCTCTCTCTAACGAAATCCTTTTCCCATTATCAAAGGTTAATCATGTCGAGAAAACAAAGCGACCTGGGGGGATCATTTTCTTCCGGACACAATCACCTAGGCATTTTGAAGGAGGTGACTGGAACCAAGGTGGTACTTGTCAAAGACTGCAACCCTTGTTACCTGGAGAGGTAAGACTTTTTCAGTCAATGTAATATTTGAAAACTGTAAAGGAGTTTTCAACTTAGAAGTGCATAGCCATAGATAACCAAAGTTTTTGGTACCAGAGATGACCTTAGATAATGGAACTGGTAACAAGCAGGATGATGAAAAAACTAGTAATCTGCCTCATCTTTTTATGGTAGGTTGAAGAATTCTTTTCGGTAAGGAACAACGGAACAAATGTAGAAGTTCGTTTGGTGAATCAACACCTTTATAACTCCCTCAAAAGTAGAAGAGGTTTCCACATTTTGGATATAACTGGAATGAGCGAGTACAGAGCCGATGCTCATCCGTCGACGGCTGGTGGAAAGAACCATGATGACTGTATGCATTGGTGTCTCCCGGGCCTCACCGACACTTGGAACGATTTGTTTGTCGCAAATCTCCATAGGATTAAAGTTTTGTAAACCTGAATCACATTCATTCCATTGATTAGTTGGGTCTTCTCCTCTTTTACGTCATAGTTGAAACCTTTCTTTGTGTTGTAAATTATGATGTTTTTATCCACCAAATTCTTCTACATTTCATAATTGATGTTTTTATAAAGTTCTTTTTTCAAAATATAAGATATTTGGATATTGTTGAAAAAAAAAGATATTTGGGTATTTTTATATTCACTTTAATGTTACTGAAACTGTGTAACTAATTAGATTTTACAGTTTTTTTTCTATGAATGATTGAATAACTTTTATATTATATTTTTTTTAAATACTTGTTAGATAAAAGTAAAATTCTTAATTTTTATGCATCTATGTAAAAGATCATTTATTGTGAAATAAAGGGAGTATTAATTTTCTTTTAGACTTGCAACATGCAAACAGTTTTTTAGGTTCAGATGTTCAGAATCTATCCATGGAATTTCCTATTTCGATTACAATTGAACTCGTTTTAAATGCCAACAAATGCTAGCTGGGATCACCAATTGGTGATACCCAAAGAAGTCATTGTGGCAACAGTAAAAATATCAAGATACACTAGGAAAAAGAAAAAAATTCACAGTATTGAAGATGATTGGTTGTACTGTGACTAAAAAATTATGACATACGTGATTGGCTATAGATATAGCTATAAATTTACTGATGTAGATTTTTCTGCAAAGATTTTTGATGTAATTATATTGGTTGTAATTATAATTTTTTCCTATAGATATTTTAAATAAAGAGTGATATATATGTTATTTGAAATATGATATTCATAAAATTATTCAAAAATAAATAAAATTTATTTATATTTAAAATATTATAGTAAAAATTAATATATTTTACTATGTTTATCTAATTTATTTGATATTATAGATAGGCTTTTTCATTTAGATATGCTCAACCAGAATAATAAAGATCTACGATTTTTGCCTAATCTACATACAAAAAGTTTCATTATATTTTGTAGTTGTAATTTTAGAAAAAGTTAAATCATGATTGGAAAAATAATTAGTAAACAAAATTTAAATCACGATAGGTAAGATTTGATGATTTAAAAATGAAAAAAAAAAGCTAAAGAAGTGAGTTAAAGCCCAATCAATCACCCACAATGTTTAGTCGCAATGATAAACTGCTGGGGTATTAGACACAATGACTGCAGGGACGGCATACTCAGATCCCTATGATAGACTACTCATCACCTTTCTTAGGATCGTTTTGCTGGTGGGTAACTTACCATAATCATTCATCTAATTCACAATAGTAAAGACCCTAATCAAGTATTTTTTTTAAAAAAATTTCTCATTTATAGAATGAATTTCAAACTTTTGACGTAAATTTTGTAACTTTCCCTGATCACCTTTTGTGCTCTCATATAATCTTTCTTCAGAATCACTCATATTTCATGAGTTGTGTTTATTTCAGAGATTCTGGAGAATATATATCTTCATCCATGTCGACTGAATGAAAATAGTGTATTTGCATCTTTATTTCGTTTCTCTCTAAGAAGTTGATCAGGGTCTTCTAGGTTCTCATCTTCAAAATCAGTTCCACCAATTCTCATAATTCATGTGATCAGTACATCGTCTTCATCTTGAAACTCCATAGATAATATCTTTCTCTTTTGAGAATTGGAACAAGGGCCTACATAATTGAATTATCGCTCACCATAGTTTCTTCTTCTTTTTCTTCTTAAAAAGGATTAAAACCTGAAAATTGATTTGTTCTGATACCATAATTGCTAAGAAGTTTCAACGAAAAGGCAAGCTGAATATTACGTTAATTTTAGAATGTTTGAGAAACAAATTATAAAATACCAACTATATTTAATAAGAAGATAATTACCCATTAACCCATGATATAATATATATATATATATATATATATATATATATATATATGTAAGAAGCAACTCACCTAGCCTTAAGCCATATATCACTTACTTCCTAAAATCTAGTCACTCTACAAGAAAATATAGCAATTTCTGATGGAATTTCTGACCGAAAACTATTCGTTGGATTTTTTGGACGAATTTCTGACGAATTTAAAATTTTACCTTTTGTTGGTATTTCGACGAAAATATCCTAGGAATTTCGGACGGAATATTTTTTCTTGGAATTAATTGACAAAATATCGATGATTCCCGAAGAAGACTAAACGAATTAGGCTATAGTTTGGGGTTTATGTTTTCGTCGGAAATTTTTGATAAAATTCTGACGAACTTTAAATTTTTGTAGGAAACTAGTGAAAAAATTCTAACGAATTTCCGATATTTTCTTTTTGTTTTAGAAACGGAATATTCAAAACTAATGTTAAACTGAATACCTACAAGATCACCGTAACATATATTAAGAGATAAATATGATGTGGGTTTAACAATACCTCAATTACTTAAAACTATACAATATACATCGACGAATACATAACATTTCTCATTAACATTTATATACTTAAGCAATTACTTTACGCTGATCCATCTTACAATCTTAAATTTGTGTGTTTTCATGTGTGTTCAAACATTTTGAAGATTATAAACCCCTAAAAATCATCAATTTATCATCAGTGGCTACAAACGATCTATTTTTTATATCTAGACATTCTTATACATAATTCGTCGGAAATTTGTCAAACATTTCTGACGGATTTCTGACAAATATATTTCTGACAAATTTTCGACGAAATTGGTGTTCCGACAAAATTTGTAAATTTAGAAATGAGTTAGTTTTTGGATTTTACATGTTAGATTTAAGATTTGAATTTTTTTTGTTTTTTTTTTTATGTTTATTACTTTTTCTGTTGTTTTAAAACATTTTTGTGAATTTATAAATGTTTAAAGCTTATATAAAACATTTTATTTTTTTAGAAATTTTCTAAGTTTTTATAATATATAAAACGTTTTAATGTTTTAAAATTTATAAAAAGTATTTTTCACTTTCTAAAAATGTTTTCATTTTAAAAATGTTATAATTTTTCTTTAGATTTAATAAAATACAAATTATAGGAAGCATTTTCATTTAAAAATTGTTTTTTAATTTATAAAAACGTTTTTACTTTTTTATAAAGTATTTTTAACTTATAAAATGTTCTAATTTAAAAAAAAAATTAAAAAATTATTTTTTCACTTCTCTGTAAATTATTTAATTCATAGAATCTTGCAATTTTTTTTCTAAATTTTTGTTGACGTTTTTTTAAATAATTATATTATAAATTAAATAATTATAATATATGTTATAAACAATTATATTTTTTTTTATTTAATGTAATGAATTAATGTTAATTTTATATTTTTAATAAATTTGTTATATTTTTTATATTTATTTAATTATCCGTCAGAGTTTCGTCGGAATTTTTTTGGTCGGAAATTTGTCCATCAGATTTTCGTCGAAATTTGTATATTGAAATTTTGTCAAAAAATCATCAGACGTGCAAGGAAATTCCAACAAACTTTTTTTCCAAAGAATTAGAATTGAAAAACTTTGTTGTCTGAAATGAAGAATCTCTGACGAAATCCCCCGTAGAAATTAAACTGTTTTCTTGTAGTGTTGATGGAAAAATCTGCAAAGTATTTGTGTTACGCAAATTGCAAGGTTTTTACAAAAAAAAAGGTTTTCTCGCAAAATTTGTGAGGCAATTAGATCTGCGAGTTAGTACTTGCGACTGTTTTGCATGCCTCCGAAATCTCTCCATTATGGGATTTGCTAGGTTTCTTCGCTCGTAAGCCTCTTTTCTGTTAGTTCAGTGGCTTCATTTAAAAAAAAACTTATGTTTATTAGTAACTAGGGTTAGCCCATTCTACGGGCGGGATGTATTTTACTTGTGATTTAGATTACTATTTTTATATGATTTCATGGCTTGAATCTTAGGTTTGCATTTGCAAAAATGTATATAATAATTATTTTTATCTTTTAAAAAGTTTTAGGTAAAGAAAAATCATATATGGTAAAATATATTTTGCTTGTTTATAATAGTTGCTTTTGTATTGAAAAGTTATGGTATTGGTATGCTGTGAGAGCTTCAAATGATTTTCATATTGTTTCTTTTTTTGAAAAAAAATTGATCAAATATTAGATGTCGAAATAGTTTTTTTCTAATATTAATTCTGAATATATATTAAGTAAAAATTTTCTTAATAACTTTTAGAGTCATCGGTCTGAATTGAATGGTTATCGAATATTTTAAACTCTTTGTTACAAATGAAATTAAAAGAAAAGAAAACTTGATCATATGTTCAAAAGAATCCTGAACAGTTATCCATCATGGAATTTATGTGTATAACCTAGTAAATTATAAAGTTTTCTTTTTTAGAAAAAAAATTCTTTTAACTTTTCTATACTGTCTCCAAGCATTCCACTTTTGATTGTAGTAACGATTAACTTCAATTGATAACCGAGATATATAACTATGTTATGTATCAAAAACAACTTCTTCACATAACCGGTTGAACAAATTCGCAACCTCAGCATCGCTCCGTAGCCAATGTTCAACTAGGTGACTCGCCCGCGCGCATGCGCGGGATTAACATATATTGACATATATTTCTCATGTTCTACATAAGTGTGCAAAGGAGCACACTAATTCTGTAATATGTTTCTTATGTTACTCATGTTCTTCTCTAAGGTTTTATTAAAGGTTAAAGTCTTAATAATACTACATATAATTTCTTTTGGATGTAATGAATGAAATGTAGATAATAGGTAGAAAGTGTCAAGTGTGCAGTGTTGTGTCAAACATTTGGAGTTTAATATTTTGTCTTCATCTCGGGTATTCTGTTCACTATACCCGACACTTATTGCTGGTAGAAGCATGCTTCTAAAGCAACAGGTTTCTTTTGGAAGTGAAATGACAATACTATATGAATGAAGTTAAAATAGGCCTTCCATGTGTCCAGGCTAACTTCATGTGCTATCACATCTTTTTCAAATAAAGCTCTTTATAACTATCTCTCATTCTTTGAAAACGTATAGAGCAATTATTTCATTGCTTGCAACAAACGAACCAGGAAAAATATATACTATTTTAGATAAAAGTTCCAAAGGCAGTTCGGGGAAGATGGAATCTGAAAGTTCGGTGAAGAATTACAATACAAATGATCACACCGGTGAGAGCTCTGAAGACTCAAATAACTCAAGTTCTGATTCAAAAAACTACTTCAAAAACCTCAGCCTTTCATATTTTGTTGCGCAACCAATGGAAATGCTCACTAAGCATCCGAGGTTGAAGGAAAAATGCTTGGAGAATGACAACCCGGAGGCATACTATATTGAGGGCATACTTCAGTATTTCGTCCACAAAAACAAAGTTTGGGGTCTTGATCTTATACGCAGGTCGTCCAGGCTAAACTATAGAGACGGTACGTATCTTTACGGTTTGTTAATGCTTGCTTTAGGTTACTATTGGAAAGGGAAAAAGTATTTGGATAAACTTGATTGGGAAAATAAAGTATCAACCTCGGATTATTGCTGGGAAAGAGTGAAGAAGACACTAAGTACAATCCCAAATTTTATGGAGCGAGATTACTATATGAATATGGTAAACTTTCAGCCACTAACAAATTGCAATCTCGAAAACATGGCTAAAGTATGCAAGGATTGTTACTACTACAAAAGGCTTCACCAATTTGTCCAGTTTGTTAAGAGTAACCCCTAAAGCAAGGAATGTTGTGACAGAATTTATGTAGGAACATATGTGAAATAATTGTGTTTGTTTCATGTTTATTTCGTTTTATTAAGTGTCTCAGTTTGCTTATTTGTTATGTTTATCATATTCGTACCAGTTCTACTTTGTTGGATGGCTTATGTAGTTCACTTTGGTAAACTCTTCATCTGAATATTTTATTGTTGCCTATGTATATTTGTTTAAATGTTAAATGTGTTTATCTAATGTGTTTTATATAAGTATTGCAAAAGCAGAGTTCTCTGTTTTATATATTGCTACAACTTCTGAAATTTGTAAACAACAAAAGAATATGATGCAGATTTTCCTTCTTCAAATTTGTAGCTAAAGTTTAATATAGAGTTTCTAAATTAATATTAAATCATGAAACCGGAAAATAGAAAATTCAGAATATAATATACAGCTTCTCTTATAAGATTGCCTTGGGTTTAAAGGATAAATAAACTTAGTCAATGTTTTGAAAGATTTCCTTGTAGACCACGTTCATTGTTTTCCTCTGAGGCTTGCCGTGTGTGTCGGTGATAAGAACTTTTAGGCCTGATCTTGATTTTACTCTTGAAACTGCAACATACAATTGTCCATGAGTAAACACTGGTTTTGGANGAGGCTTGCCGTGTGTGTCGGTGATAAGAACTTTTAGGCCTGATCTTGATTTTACTCTTGAAACTGCAACATACAATTGTCCATGAGTAAACACTGGTTTTGGAAGATACAAACCAACCTTTTCGAGTGTTTGACCTTGACTCTTGTTTATGGTCATTGCAAAAGCAACGGCAACGGGAAACTGTCTACGACGCATCCTGAAAGGAAATCTGGTCTCTGGTGGAGATACAAACATCCTTGGTATTAAAACTCTTTCACCACCTTCTGCATCATTCTTTTCCCCCGTTATAATTCTAGCTTCAATAACATGATCAGCCAGTTGAGTAATTTGTAGTCTTGTTCCATTACACAAACCACCTTGAGGATCAATGTTCCTAAGTAGCATAATTATTGCGCCAACCTTTAGCTTCAAGCTGTGGTTTGGCAATCCAGAGATCTTTATGCTGTTTAGAAACTCTTGAGAGTAAACCATGCTATCTTTTGGGCCTTTGTCAGATGTATCAATACCATCAGAACTTAGATAAACTTTTTCTTCACCTATAAAGAATATAAATCAGTGTACATAAGATTATATGTCTTGATGGCAATAATTAAAGTTAATATTTAAATAATGAGTATAGTACCTGATAATTGGGATTACATATAGTCGTTTGTACTGTCAACATCTTGATTTCGTGGGCTCAATATAGCTCTTTCCTTGTAAAAATTGGGATCACGTATCTCTGCAAATGATGGTCCATAAACTTCCTTGACTATAGTTTCTATAGGTTTTTCGCACTCAGTTATCAGGAGATCTTCAGGAATTTCGATCTCAACCTCTCCATCATTTGGTTGATTGATATTTCCATCACCAATATCTAGAATCCACTTAGAAAAAGCTTCAAGTTCTTTAGCTTCGCTATCGGTAAGTCCTGCCATAAGTCTCATGTTTTTTTGTAAGTCTTAGAACCTTGCAGCTTTTCCAGAGATATGATGAATTCAGAGAAGCCAAAACTGTTTCTACTCTACCACCATCTGTTACTACTGGTAGAATTTGTCTAAAGTCTCCTCCAAAAACAACTACTTTTCCTCCAAAAGGCTCATCGCATCCCATTATGTCACGCAAGCTTCTATCCACAGTTTCAAAACNTTTTTTGTAAGTCTTAGAACCTTGCAGCTTTTCCAGAGATATGATGAATTCAGAGAAGCCAAAACTGTTTCTACTCTACCACCATCTGTTACTACTGGTAGAATTTGTCTAAAGTCTCCTCCAAAAACAACTACTTTTCCTCCAAAAGGCTCATCGCATCCCATTATGTCACGCAAGCTTCTATCCACAGTTTCAAAACAGTACTTACTCATCATTGGAGCTTCATCCCAAATTATAAGTTTAGCTTGTTGAACCAATTCTGCTTGATCTGAATCCTTTTTAATTTTACATGTGGTAAAATTGTTCACATTAATAGGTATTGCAAACTTGAGTGTGCTGTCCGGCCACCTGGTAAAAGCAATGAACCAATTCCACTGGATGCCACGTTCAGCACTATTTCTCCTAATGATCTAATTGCAGCACCTAGGATGTTCCAAAGAAAAGTTTTCCCAGTCCCTCCAAAGCCATAGACGAAAAACATACCACCTTTACCTCCATTTACTGCATTTAGTATCTCTTGGTACACAGCTTTTTGCTCATCTGTTATCTTGGCTAATAGCTCTCTGTGCTTGTTCCTTTGCTCATCATGGTTGTAGTTTAGCTCGTCACTGATCAAAGTGTTAACATCAGTATCATATGCATAAGCGTCTGGACATGGCATATCTTTAAATTTGGTCAGTGAGCTTCCGTTGATACGCATTAGTGATTCAATCTCCGCCAAAGCAAAGTTCTTTATTTGATCCTCGGATAAACTCAAATCTGAAAGCCAAAAAGAAGGAACTTAAACTCATATATAGTATGCTTCACATATTTATTTTTTTAAACTATATTAGAAATAATCTTACTGGGATTCTTCTTCTTTTTCCTCTGGTTGTATAATATATCCTCAGATAGTATTTCCCATGTAGCATTCCATACATTCAGTGGAGTTGTGGCACTGTTTGAGAGTAATATTATTGAAAACAGCTTTCGTAGATACTTTCCCGAGCTCCATAGACTTGCTTCTTTAATAGCTTCAATGTATTCTTTATCATCGTCCAGCAAACCCAAAGCATAAC
>CAKOAT010255377.1:33883-46396 GCA_932364175.1 Eruca vesicaria subsp. sativa | reverse complement strand
AGGAAGAGAGAACCGTTGGCAAGTATGGACAAGGACTCATGTCGGCAAGGAATAGAATAATATAAAGATCACATGCTTCCCTTAAGGCTTGGAGCCGTTTAGGTGCTGTCACTATCTCAGACCACTTACCTTGGATGAAGCTTCTTTGTTTATGTTTTATTCCTGTCTTACTTGACCAGATTTGGTCTTTAAATATGTAGCCTAAAAAAAGCAAGGAAATCAATTCCTCATTTTCTATATTCTCTTGGTTCCCAAATTCTCTCTCTCTCGGATTCTCTCAATTCTCACTCATCCTCAACATAATTCTACTCAAACTAAACCATAAATCTCTATATTCTATCACAGTGTAGTACTCAACTTGTTGTACCATGCTCTAGGTGACTGTTTAAGACCATATATAGCTTTCCTTAACCTTAGAACATTGCCCTTCTTCACTAAATGCTCAAGACCAGGAGGCGGGTGCATAAGCTCCCCTTGCAAGAAAGCATTCTTCACATCCATTTGCCACAACTCCCATTCAAGATTCACAGCAAGAGATAACACTATCCTAATAGTGTGGAGTTTAGCTACTGGTGCAAAGGTGTCTATATAATCCTCACCATATGTTTGAGTAAACCCTCTTGCAACCAGTCTTGTTTTCTTCCTATCAATAGTTCCATCAGCATTATACTTAATGGCGAATATCCATCTGCTAGTGACCGCCTTCTTTCCCTTAGGCAACTCACTCTCATACCATGTTTCATTCTTCATCATGGCATTGGCTTCAGCAGCAACAGATTCCAACCACTCCTTATCCTTCATTGCCTCCTCATATGTCCTTGGAACAAAGCTGCTATCAAGCGTTGACACGAAGGCACAATGTTCCTCAGGGTATTGAGAAAAGGAACACACAGTTTGTGATGGGTGTTCAACTGCCTGAGCATTATAATACACCCTTGTGTTCACCCAATTCTCTGGTGGATGTCTAATCCTTGTGCTTCTCCTTAATTGCTGTTGTTGTTCCACTACTGGTTCTGCCTCCCTTTGTGGACTGTCATTGCACTCCACATTGCCTTGATCAGGTGACTCTACTCCTTGATCATGCAAACCTGAGGTCTCTTCTTCCCCATGACTGAACCCTTCATTATCTTGATCAGGTTCACTTACACTTCCCCCCTCAGGATCAAGGGCAGGAGAGTTCTCATCAGTAGCTCTACCATCAGTATTAGTACCCGCACTCCTTGGTTCTCTTGTAACTCCTATCCTAAGTCCTTCCAATATAGTCCTTAATACAGCCGCCTTGTCAGATGTGAGGTCTCTCAAATCCTTTTGATTCTTTTCTTCATAGTATCCCCTCTCTTCTATAAACTTCACATCCCTTGATGTCAACACTCTTCTGGTAGTAGGATCATAGCACTTGTAGCCCTTTTGTGAGGTAGAGTATCCTATGAACATAGCCTTTGTACTATTTGCTTCCAACTTGTTCCTCATTTCTCCGGGTATAAGCACATAGCACAAGCAACCAAAGACTCTCAAGTACTCCAAAGAAGGCTTGTACTTGTTAAGGACTTCAAAAGGGGCTTGGTCTTTAAGAATTTTGGTTGGGGTGCGGTTGATAAGGTAACAAGAAGTAGCTACAGCATCACTCTAGAATCTCTTGGGAACATTGGCTTGGAACATCAACGACCTAGCCACTTCCATCAGATGCCTGTTCTTCCTTTCAGCCACACCATTCTGTTGAGGAGTGTACGGACATCTAGTTTGGTGTAAGATCCCATGTTGAGCAAGATGCTGCTTGAACGCATTGCTTGTGTACTCACCTCCATTATCAGACCTGAAAATCTTGATCTTAGCATGATAATGGTTAGTTACATAAGCTTGGAAGTTTCTAAATGCATCAAGAACCCTATCTTTTGTTTGAATTAAGGTTAACCAGGTGTATTTAGATTTTTCATNATGATAATGGTTAGTTACATAAGCTTGGAAGTTTCTAAATGCATCAAGAACCCTATCTTTTGTTTGAATTAAGGTTAACCAGGTGTATTTAGATTTTTCATCAATGAATGTGACAAAATACTTATAATTCTCTCTAGATAAGCAAGGAGCAGTCCAAACATCAGAGTGAATTAAGTCAAAGCAATTATCATAAACAGTATATGAAGTTTTAAAAACACTCTTACAATGCTTGCCTAAAATGCAAGCTTCAAATTTATCATTTTCAAAAACAACACCTGGTACCATAAGGTTCAATGCTCTAACACGAGGATGACCTAATCTAGCATGCCACAAAGCATTTTTATTCAAGAAAAAAGCAGAATTAAATGAGCAACTATAATTGGAAATAGGAGCTAAGTCTTCAAGCACATAAAGATCTCCTCTTGTAACTCCTTGTCCAATAAGTTTACTGGCCCTTCCTTCTCTTTCTTTTGTAAACTTGGCAGGCTTCAAATGAGGGTGGAGAATCCAGCATTGGCTCCTCTTGTGACCATGCTTCTTGCAATGATCACAGTTCCCATTAAACCTCCTTTCTTCAAACTTGCCTTGAACCGCCTTGTTAGCTTGATGTCCTTCACCTTGATCCACTTGAGAAGCTTGATTTGCCAAAGACAACTCTCCTTTGCCTCCAAATAAGCCTATAGACCCTTGCTCCTTCTGAATCTGAGCGCACACATCTTCCAAAGATGGGAGTTTATCCGAACGCAAGATATGCTTGATGAGGCTATTGTAGGCTGGATTCAAGGTAAGTAACAACCCAAAGAATTTGTCGTGCTCTCTCCTTTCATTCAGCTCATCAACATCAATGGTGCTAGGCCTCAGCATCTCGAGTTCAGACCACAAGGCTCTGAACCTTCCCAAGTGTTTTGTGAACTCAACATCTTCTTGAACCAAGTTGTTTATGGCTCTCTTAACTTCGAACACCCTACTCAGATTAGATATGTTGTCATATATCTTCTTAAGAGTGTCCCACAGCTCCTTTGCCTTCTCACAGTAGCTGTATGCTTCTAGGATTGATGGCTCAATAGAGCTTTGTAACACGGATAGCAGAAGAAGGTCATCTTGTTCCCACTTGTCCTCCGCGCTCACCTCCTCTTCTTTGTCTTCATCCTGAGTAATGAGCTTTGGGATTTCACCAGATGTAATGTGACCCCATAAGCCCTTACTTCCCACGGCTGTCTTCACCAGCCTTGACCACAGTAGATAGTTATCCCCCTTGAGAGTAACCGGAATCTTCCATCTTCCACCATGTTCTTCCTTCTTGAGAAGCTAGACTTCTTCAGCATGGACAAGTAGAGATCCTGGGTAGAGATGACACAACACCTTCAAAGTTTGAACCTTTAGTCTTGAATCTTCAGAATAACCACTAAAGAGACAGTCTTGAACACGCGGATACACAAAGACAAGAACTTGTTTAGATCGACCCCTCCATGAGCTTTTCCTAGAGTCTTCACTTCAACAAGCTTCTTGTCTTCACAAAGAACAATCACGAACACAGATTATCACTAACCTGGCTCTGATACCATAATATTTTTAGGATTTTAGATAGTGAAATGAGTGTTTAGAGTGATTTAAAGGTAAATTAAGCTAAGAATGAAGTTTGGTAACCAAGAGAGAAAGTAACCAAGACTGATTTTATTTAGGACTGTCTAATTCTCATTAATGTCGAGATTACAAGTTATATAGGAGAGACAATAAGGGTTTAAACGACAAGGATAAGAAGCTAAGCATGTGTAGTCAAAGGAGCCTAATCTGCTTTATTTGAAATGAAGGGAGGAGATCATTCACACGAGTGATGCTTTAGCATCTTGACCAGATGCTGTTTACTTTACAGCTTGCATTAGCTGTCCATGCGCGCCTGGATGCCTTATCCACAAACGGTCACCTTTAAGCAAAGCCTCCTTCTCATCTAGTCATTTCCGGACCAACCTCTTTCTTGCACACCAAGGTTTCTCCTTCTTACATTTTACTTACCATTCTTACTATGGTAAGTTCATGTGTACGGACCAGACCTCTGTCCGTACACTCTCTCCTTAACTACTCATCAAACATCTTCTCCTTACTTCAAACACCAATTACTCTCATATACACTTACTGTTCTCAACAAATCTCTCTTAGTCTCTCACGGATCTCATTCATCAATCTCTCTTCCTGTTGAAATAAGTGATCAATTATATAGAGAAGGAGATTAGAGAGACTTGGGTGTGTTTGGGTAAAAAGAGGATTTAGGGTTGTCCGTACAACTATGGTGACTTGGTGGTGAAGGCTCGGATTATTATCATCAAGGAAGAAGGAAGATAACCAAAGACACTAAGAGAAGGAGAAGGTTTGAATATGTGACCGTTGGAGGCAGAAGCTCGTCTTTGTCTACAGTGCATTGAGGATAAGAGATGCCTTTGCTCTCTAAAGACAGGCTGGAAAGTAAGAGCATGTGGTCATAGATGCCTTTGGCATCACTCCTGTGGAGTCTCTGAGCCAAGCAATTCAAACCAGACGCTCCTCCTTTAGTTGAATTCACATGCTTTGGTCAATAACCTTATCCTTGTGTTTACCCTAGACGAGTCTCATTTTGTATCCTCTCTTATATATTTGTATTTCATGAGTAATAATAAAGCTAAGCATTTCAGTCTCTTTTTCTCTCTAAGTTTATCATGATTCTAAACTAAAACCATCCGAATCTTCATTTCTTTTACTTTAATCTCTTAATCTCTAAACATTTTATGGTATCAGAGCCAGGTTGCTCTAGTTTCTGGTGCTAATCTCTTTATTCTTCAGCTTCGTTTAAGTTCTAATCTTTGAGACTTCAAGTTAACATCATGGAAGACCAAAAGAAGATTTCTGTTTCGGTTACACTAAAGGGAGGGGGAAACTATCTCCTGTGGTCTAGGCTGGTAAAAACAGCTGTAGGAAGCAAGGGTTTGTGGAATCACATCACGGATGGAGCTCCAAAACCTGTGGCTAAAGAAGGGGAAGGCGACACTGAGTTGGCTTTGTTGGATGAAGACAAATGGGAACAAGAAGACATGAAGGTCCTTGCTGTGATTCAAGCGTCCATTGATACTCCTATCCTTAAGGCTTATAGCTACTGTGAGAAAGCTAAAGATCTCTGGGATACTCTCAAGAAGGTGTATGGTAACACATCTAACCTCAGCCGTGTCTTTGAAGTAAAGAGATCTATCAACAACCTTGCTCAAGATGAAGTGGAGTTCACCAAACACTTGGGCAAGTTCAGAGCCTTATGGTCCGAGTTGGAGATGCTGAGGCCAAGTGTGGTTGATGAAGACACCCTGATAGAGAGGCGCGAGCAAGACCAAGTCTTTGGGTTGTTGCTTTCATTGAATCACAGCTACAACGACCTAATCAAGCACATCCTGAGGTCAACCAAGCTGCCTTCCTTTGAAGCTGCTCAAGCTAATAAGGCCATGTATAGGTCTGAGGAAAGGAAGTATGGGGAAGGTCAAGATGGGAGGTTCGGAGGAAACTGCAACCATTGCAAGAGACCGGGTCATAAGAGGAGTCAGTGTTGGGTTCTCCACCCACACCTCAAACCAACTAAGTTCCTGAAGGATAAGGAAGCACGAGCTAACCTTACCATGGAGTCAAGTGAAGCCGGTTAATCTGGAGCAGGCACAAGTAAAGGTGAAGGAGATGGCAAGGCCTTAGCTTCACATCACACTCTGGGGAAGAGCCTTGAACATGAGACAATCAGGAGGTCAGATATTGAATCCCTGATCAAGGCTTTCAAGGAGAGTGGTAATGAATTCGGAAACACCCTTGGTTATACTTTTGCTGCTTATAAACTGCCTAAGATAGATGAGTATACTGATGATAACAACTTGAGTAAGTTTAGGAGTAGTAACACTGGTATTATTAGATCCNCTTCAGTCCTAATGATGTAAGATTTCAGGATATTGAGAGCAAGGAACTAATTGGGAAAGGAGTTACCAAGGGAGATCTATACATGCTTGAAGATTTAGCTCCTTGTTTTAATGCTAGTTACTCGTTTAATTCTGTTTCTGCTTTGAATAAAGATGCATTGTGGCATTCTAGACTAGGCCATCCACATGTTAGGGCTTTAAGTATAATGTTACCAGGTGTCATGTTTAAAAATAATGAGTGTGAAGCATGCATTTTGGGCAAACATTGTAAGACTGTTTTTCAAAAATCTAGTACAATCTATGAGAAGTGCTTTGATCTTATTCATTCTGATGTTTGGACCTCTACTTGTTTATCTAGAGATAATTACAAATACTTTGTGACATTCATTGATGAAAAATCTAGATACACCTGGATAACACTCATTCAAACAAAAGATAGGGTCTTAGATGCATTTAAAAACTTTCAAGCTTATGTTTCTAACCATTACAATTCCAAGATTAAAGTTTTCAGGTCAGATAATGGTGGAGAGTATACTAGCATGGCATTTAAACATCATCTCAATCAGCATGGTATTCTGCACCAAACGAGTTGTCCTTACACACCTCAACAGAATGGAGTTGCTGAAAGAAAGAATAGGCATCTTATGGAGGTTGCTAGATCGATGATGTTCCAAAGTAGTGTTCCAAAGAGATTCTGGAGTGATGCAGTTATGACAGCATGCTTTCTGATTAATAGGATACCTACCAGAATCCTTGAAGACAAGTCTCCATTTGAAGTCTTGAACAACACCAGACCTTCCATAAACCATCTCCGGGTCTTTGGCTGCTTGAGTTTTGTCCTTGTACCAGGAGAAGTGAGGAACAAGCTTGATCCTAAGAGTACTAGAGCTTTGTTCATTGGGTATTCAACTACTCAAAAGGGCTACAAGTGCTTTGATTCGAAGACAAGAAGGGTGCTGGTGTCTAGAGATGTGAAGTTTATTGAAACTAAAGGGTATTATGAAGAAAAGAGTTGGGAAGATCATAAGGATCTATCTCATGGATCTGACAAGGCTTCAAGTCTTAGGATCATCATGGAAGGTCTTGGTATTGGTATGAACCAGGATCAAAGGAGTGGTAGACAAGATACTACTCGTGAAGCTGAAGAAAAGACTCACCTTGATCATGCAGGGGGGAATGAAAAGAATGGTCAAGGACCAGAAGAGAATTATTTATCAATTACACATGATCAAGGAGAGACACAAGGAGATGAGGCAGAGGATGGGAATGGTGATCAGAATCAGATGGGTAATGATCAATATGAGGAGGTACAAGAAGGTGAAGAGGAGAATGAAGATCAATCCGGGTCAGCTCCAACTTCAACCATTGCTCCACTAAGAAGAAGTACTAGAATAAGACATCCTCCATCCAACTGGGTGAACACTCGTGTCTACTACAATGCTCAGGCTGTTGCTCACCCAAGCCAAGCTGTATGCTCTTTTTCCGTGTATCCTGAAGAACATTGCTCCTTCATTACAAGTCTGGACCAGAGTTTTGTTCCTAAAACCTATGAAGAAGCAATGAAAGATGAAGAATGGGCTGCCTCAGTTGGTGATGAAGCTATTGCCATGATAAAGAATGACACATGGTATGAGAGTGAACTCCCAAGAGGCAAGAGGGCCGTCACAAGTAGATGGATCTTCACCATTAAGTTCTTACCAAATGGGAAGATTGAGAGGAAGAAGACACGGTTGGTTGCTAGGGGCTACACTCAAACTTATGGAGAGGATTACTTGGATACCTTTGCTCCAGTTGCTAAATTGCATACTATTAGGATTGTGCTATCAGTTGCAACCAATCTTGGGTGGGATCTTTGGCAAATGGATGTGAAGAATGCTTTTCTTCAGGGGGAGCTGGAAGATGAGGTTTATATGCATCCTCCTCCAGGACTTGAGAAGCTTGTGAAACCAGGAAATGTTCTAAGACTCAAGAAAGATACAGGTAAACTAGATGGCAAGACAGCCAAGATGCCAATGGAGGATGGGTACAAGATACCAAGAGAAGGGGAGATAGAGGACAGTCCACCATTTGAAGATCCCAAGCTCTATAGGAAGCTAGTTGGTAAGCTAATTTATTTAACTATCACTAGACCTGATATATGTTTTGCTGTGAATCAGGTAAGCCAACATATGCAAGTCCCAAAGCAACACCATNTCACTAGACCTGATATATGTTTTGCTGTGAATCAGGTAAGCCAACATATGCAAGTCCCAAAGCAACACCATTGGAGTATGGTGGGTCGGATTCTAAGCTACCTTAATGGAACAAGAGGCCAAGGAGTTTGGATGGGCTGTAATGGGAGCACTGAAGTTGTTGGCTACTGTGATGCAGATTGGGCTGGTGATAGATCAGAGAGGAGATCAACCACTGGATATTGTACATTCATTTGAGGTAACCTTGTGACTTGGAAGAGCAAGAAGCAGAAAGTTGTGTCATGTTCAAGTGCTGAGGCCGAGTATAGGGCAATGCTGAAGCTTACAAATGAGTTAGTTTGGATCAAGGGAATCTTGAAGCACCTAGAGATTGATCAAGCTACACCAATGACTATTCATTGTGACAACCAAGCAGCAATTCACATTGCCTCTAACTCGGTGTTCCATGAGAGAACCAAGCACATTGAAGTAGATTGTCACAAGGTGAGGCAAATGATATGTCTTGGAGTGATCTTACCTTGCTACACAAGAAGTGAGGATCAGCTAGCAGATGTTTTTACACAGGCAGCACGACAGAAGACAATGGAGTCCATACACATCAGGTTAGGACTCATTGATCTAACTCAAACCAGCTAGTCCCCTCGCTATGGGGTCTTTACTCTTTTCCTTGCTAAGGTTTTATCCCAAGAAAAGAAAAATAAGTGGGTTTTCTTTAGTAAGGTTTTTAATGAGGAAGATCTCATAGCATTCCAAGCTTGACTTGTTCCACATGGTCAAGCTTGAGGGGGAGTGTTGAAATGAGTGATCAATTATATAGAGAAGGAGATTAGAGAGACTTGGGTGTGTTTGGGTAAAAAGAGGATTTAGGGTTGTCCGTACAACTATGGTGACTTGGTGGTGAAGGTACTCGGATTATTATCATCAAGGAAGAAGGAAGATAACCAAAGACACTAAGAGAAGGAGAAGGTTTGAATATGTGACCGTTGGAGGCCGAAGCTCGTCTTTGTCTACAGTGCATTGATGATAAGAGATGCCTTTGCTCTCTAAAGTAGACAGGCTGGAAAGTAAGAGCATCTGGTCATAGATGCCTTTGGCATCACTCGTGTGGAGTCTCTGAGCCAAGCAATTCAAACCAGACGCTCCTCCTTTAGTTGAATTCACATGCTTTGGTCAATAACCTTATCCTTGTGTTTACCCTAGACGAGTCTCATTTTGTATCCTCTCCTATATATTTGTAACTCATGAGTAATAATAAAGCTAAGCATTTCAGTCTCTTTTTCTCTCTAAGTTCATCATGATTCTAAACTAAAACCATCCGAATCTTCATTTCTTTTACTTTAATCTCTTAATCTCTAAACATTTTACTTCCATCTCATTTCATTCTCTAAATCTCTTAATCTCTTTTCATTCTCTCATATTTGTGTTCATCACTCAAAGGCACTTGAGCTCTGAAAACCTTTTAGTAAACCCTATTAGGTCTTTACCATTTCTGTATTTAAAGACCCACAAGGGCGTGTGTAAAGGTTTAAGTCTTGTTCTCTAATCTCTTAAGTCTCTTGGTTACTAATCTTAAGTCTCTGGTTACTAAATCTTGTTCTTAGTCTCTCAATCTGCTTACCAATCTCTCTAGTCTCAGATCTCATTCATCAATCTCTCTTCTGTTGACATGAAGACAATAAGATATACATGTAGAAGAAGAAGCGTGGGAAACAAGTGTGTCCGTACAAGACCTAACCTACCTTGGCTTGCAAGACAAGGAAATGGGTCTAAATATTCCGTGTGACACTAAACTATTCTAAAGGTGTTTGCCTAAAGCTTATGACCGTTGAGAGTCAAAGGAGAGGAAGGAGTCACGGGTGGAGTTAAGAGTTTGAAGGCTCATGACCGTTTGGTCATGTCACTATCACCCGGCTGGACGAGCCAAGCTCTCTCTCTCTCTCTCTTGCACATTTGTTTATTGTTTCCTCTCTTGTTTGCTTTCACATGTATCTCCCTATTTATGGGTTGTTCCCACAAACAAATTATTCAAGTGAAATAAGAGTTCCTCAACATCTATTCTCTCTCTTTCATCCGTGAACTCTCTCTCAAATTCTCTTATTCTCATACAATGTTTCTCACTTAAGTCTCTCAAATTCTCTCATTCTTTCATGGTATCCGAGCATCTTTGCTCTTGAGACCAACTTTTCTCTTTGTTTCCGCAAAATCTCTGATTTCTTTTTCTATTTTTGGCAAAGTTCTTGGTGTTCTTCAAGTGTTCTTATTTTCCAGTCCTAAATCTTACCAAAAATGGAAACAAACACCAAGATTGTCATTCCGGTTACACTAAAGGGACCAAATTATTTGTTATGGTCAAGGCTTGTCAAGACAGCACTAGGAGGCAGAGGTCTTTGGGAGTGTGTTTTAGAGGGCAAGATATCAAAACAAACCATCCTAAGAGAGGATGGTAAGGAAGAAGTGGTTGCTGCTGAAGGAGATGGGAAGAAACAAGCTCAAGCGGATCTTTTGGTTCTCTCCATCATTCAGAACAGCCTTGAACCCTCCATTTTGGAAGCTTACTCCTATTGTGAAACTTCCAAAGACCTGTGGGATACACTTCAGAAGGTTTATGGGAACATGTCCAACATCAGCCGTGTGTTTGAAGTCAAGAGGGCTATCAACACTCTCACCCAAGAAGACTCTGATTTCTCTAAACATTTTGGGAAGTTTAGGTCTTTGTGGGCAGAGCTGGAGATGTTGAGGCCATCCAGTGTTGACCCTGAAGTGTTAAATGAGAGAAAGGAACAAGACAAAGTATTTGCTCTGCTCTTTACTCTAAATCCAGTGTATGGTGGTCTAATCAAACACATTCTGAGGAGTGACAAGCTCCCATCTCTTGAGGAGCTGTGCGCTCAGATACAAAAGGAACAAGGC
The DNA here is from genome assembly GCA_932364175.1 of Eruca vesicaria subsp. sativa. NCBI lineage: Eukaryota > Viridiplantae > Streptophyta > Magnoliopsida > Brassicales > Brassicaceae > Eruca > Eruca vesicaria. The sequence goes on along the minus strand of CAKOAT010255377.1, from coordinate 35,442 downwards.
GCAGTGGAGCTATTTGGAGGTAAAGGAGACCTCATTCTTGCAAACAAAGCTGATGGGGCAGAAGACCATGTTGAGGGCGCTGCCAACAAAGGCTACTACAAACCCGGAGGAGACAAGAAGGTTTGGGAGTGTGATCATTGCAAGAAGAAGGGGCATGGAAGGGACAAGTGCTGGATCCTTCACCCACATCTCAAGCCACANCATCCGAGATTACAAATATATAGGAGAGACATCAGGGTTTTGGGATACAAAAGGGTCAAAGTTACTATAGCAAAGCATGTGGAATCAAGGCTGGGAGGAGCGCATAATTCAAACGGATGGATGAGAGGTTCTACACGCGTGTAGCATAAGGCATCTTGGACTAGATGCCTTTGCCTTTCCAGCTCTGTCCAGCTGTAAACGCTATTCCTTCTTATCTCACAACGGTTACCTTCTTCCCCTCAAACCTTCTCTTTTAAACTAAAGCACCCGGACCATTTCTTTTCTTGTCTACCAAACTTCATATTTAAACTTCCCTCCATTTCATGAAGTGTACGGACCAAGTCATGTCCGTACACCCTATTCATAAACACAACTCCTTCTTATCACAACTTCCCTTCTCTTTCTCATACATATTAACCTCTCTCAACTCAACACTCCCCCTCAAGCTAGACCATGTGAAACAAGTCTAGCTTGAAGTGCAATGAGGTCTTCCTCATTAAAAACCTTACCAAAGTAAACCCTTGAGTCCTTAGGGATAAAACTTTGATAAGGAAAAGAGTAAAGACCCCATTGCAAGGGGATTTAGCTAGGCACATAAAGATCTATGAGTCCCAACCTGGTATGGATGGACTCCATCGTCTTTTGGCTTGCTGCTTTAGTAAACACATCTGCTAACTGATCCTCACTTCTCGTGAAACAAGGCAAGATCACTCCAAGTACCATCATTTGCCTTACCATGTGGCAATCAACTTCAATGTGCTTGGTCCTCTCATGGAATACTGAGTTGCTGGCTATATGGATTGTTGCTTGGTTGTCACAATGCATTGTCATTGGAGTAGCTTGATCAATCTCTAGATGCTTCAGTATCCCCTTGATCCACACCAGCTTGTTTGTAAGCTTCAACATGGCCCTATACTCAGTTTCCGCACTTGAACAAGACACTACCTTCTGCTTCTTACTCTTCCATGTAACCAAGTTGCCTCCAATGAATGTACAATAGCCTGTGGTTGATCTTATATCAGCTCTATCACCAGCCCAATCCGCATCACAGTATCCAACCACTTCAGTACTCTCATTACACCCCATCCATACACCAAGACTTCTTGTTCCATTTAGATACATCAAGAACCGGTTCACCATTCCCCAATGATGCTCTTTTGCACTTGCATATGCTGGCTCACCTGATTCACAGCAAAACATATATCAGGACGAGTAATGGTTAAGTAGATGAGCTTACCAACTAGCTTCCTATAAAGCTTTGGGTCCTTGAATGGTTTGCTATCTTCAATCTCCCCCTCACGTGGGACTTTATACCCATCCTCCATAGGCATTCTAGCTGTCTTGCCATCAAGCATACC
>CAKOAT010255266.1:963-28653 GCA_932364175.1 Eruca vesicaria subsp. sativa | reverse complement strand
ATCACCAATGACATAGAACTTCCCGTCCATGTAAACACCTGAACACATCTTCCTCGACTTGTTCATCCTCGGAAGAGTTGTCCAAGTCTGAAGTTCAGAGTTATACATCTCAGCGAAATCAAGAATCTTCCTCTGAGAATCAATTCTACCAGCGAATATAGCAATCTCTCCGAGACTCCCGGATCCAAACAAACACCTCAGAGCATTCATCTTCATACCAGAAGACCAAGAATTTGTTAAAAGGCTGTATCTGTATAATAAAGTAATAATAATAATGATGCCACGTGGCATCTTTTAAACAGAGTTTCTACGATTGGGGGTAGGTTAGGTGAAGTTGATACCGTTGACCTTTCGGAGGGCCGATTACTCATTCACATTGATTCTCGGCGACCTTTGAAGTTCAAGCGGAAGGTGCAAAGCCCGGCGGGCGATGAGGTCACTATAGAAATTAAGTACGATGCACTATTCAAACATTGTACAATTTGCGGGTTAATGTCACACGAGAAAGGCTATTGTCCTACTTCAGTCCAACCGGAGAAAGGGGATGTCTTCACTCGCGTTCAGCTGCCATATCCCGATAATGATCATCAGCCTTTGCTGCATGATCAGTCAACTCATCGGCAGGATTACAAAAGTTCAGCTTCCGTGGATGGACAATACCCTAGCAGGCGCAAGAAGCCAGCAACTAGTGTGGTAGGTTCACGGTCTGGAAACGTTACAAGCCATCATGCGGACAACAATTATCATGCGCGATACAGAGGTGTTTCACAAGGGTTCTCTAGCCACTCTGATCAAATCATTAGGAGGGACGGAGCTAAGCTAAAAGAAAACTTTTCTCGCCATGCGTACAAGCCATATGATCGTACAAGAGATCAACATTGGCGTGAAAAGAAAAAGGATAAGAAGGAAGTTTATGTGGAACGCGGAAAGGATGGTTCTCGATCATCTGGTGCAATTGTTCCTTATGAACAAGCACGAGCTTCATCAGCAAAGGAACATGAGATACCAACTTCTCTAAACAATGGTGACTCCTACGGTCACAACGATGATGGAAAAGAAATAGTTCGACATCAAGAGAGGAAGAAAGTGGCTAGTACAATAGTTTCTCCAGAGCTTCGAATCCATTCAATGGAAGAGAATGTGACTATCCGCAGCAAGAGTGTCACACGTTCTCTTACTTTTTCACCAAGAGCTGCGGAGAATGATGTACAAGATGAGCAGGTTATTGAAGCTTTAAGTGGAATGGAACAAGAAGTGGCTGAGTATGATGCAACGCTAATGGATGAAGATGATCTTCTAAGTGAGGAACTTGTAGATTTTGAGGCAACAACATCAGTAAAAGCATCAACGAGTTCTCATCTGTCTACAAGGAATTCTAGTAGCGTGAGGAATGGAAGTAGAAGGAACGCCCCGATGGGTATCCAAAATAAAAAGCAAGGGTTCCTCCGTCGAGGTTCTCCCCGTCTGAGATCGACAATCTCCTCTACTCAGCGGTTGCCTACTGAGAACGAGCGATCCAGACATGCTGTGTCAAATTCTAAGAAGGTACGTTCGAGATCAAACAAAGAAGGTGGTTCGATGGGATCCAAAAACCCATCCCCCCATCGTCAATGAGGACAATCAGTTGGAACTGTCGAGGGATTGGAAACGACCTCACAGTTCGACGCCTTACGGAGATGTGTCAGAAGCATCGCCCAGGATTTGTGTTTCTTTCAGAGACGAAGAATAGGAGGCTGCTGTTGCAAGACATTCAGGCCGACTTAGGATTTGATCGTGTGTTTACCGTTGAGCCACTTGGACTCAGCGGAGGTTTAGCTTTATTTTTTATGGATGATTTTCAAGTTAATGTACTTTTTTCAAATAACAGAATGATTGACATTGAGGCAGTCATTGATGGAATAAAAGTCTATATGACATTCGTTTACGGGGACCCTGTACTTGATAGACGAGATGTAGTATGGGAACGTCTTACGCGATTCTCAACAACAAGAAATGGACCTTGGTTCATGATAGGAGATTTTAACGAAATAACATGTCATGCAGAAAAGGAAGGAGGCCGACAACGCCCTGATAGTTCCTTTCTTCCATTCAAACAGATGTTAAGTGATTGTGGTATGCTCGAATTTCCTTTCACAGGGAACATGCTATCTTGGGTTGGCAATAGAGCTGGAAGAACGACGGTTAGGTGTCGACTTGATAGGGCTGTGGGAAATGAGGATTGGCATGAAAAATTCCCTCACTCCAAGATCAAGTATATGAGACTCTGGGGGTCGGATCATCGTCCGATTCTCGCTGATATCCTTAGAAAGAAACCTAGGAGAGCAAGAAATTTTAAATTTGACAAGAGATGGTTGGATAATGATGAGCTGAGGCAAATTATTTTGGAAGGGTGGAAGTCACCGAATCTTCCGCCTGATGCAAGCATAATGGAGCATATTGTTAGTTGTAGGCGAGCTTTGAGCGACTGGAAAAAACAGCTAAACCTGAATTCTGAGAAGACTGTAGAGGAGCTTAAGGAAAAGGTGGATCGCCTATCATCAACTGATGATGCAACTACTGAGGAGATTGGAGCGGCCATAAAGGAGTTATCCGATGCCCTTAAGGCAGAGGAGCTGTTCTGGAAGCAGAAGTGTAGGGTATTTTGGTTGAGAGAAGGGGATAGGAATACCAAATTTTTCCACGCCCTTACGAAGCAGCGTAGAGCAAGGAACAGGATCACTCAATTATTGGATGAAGATGGAAATGTTGTGGAGGATGAGGAAGGATTGGTAGCCATTGCTACAAATTACTTTAGACATATTTTCCAATCAACAAATCCAGATACAATAGAAGAGGCACTCTCAGAAGTATCGACGACAATTTCTGTATCGGATAATGTGGCATTGACAGCTCCGGTTACTGAATGGGAGGTTAAATTGGCGTTGTTTGCGATGCACCCAGAGAAAGCTCCAGGTCCAGATGGAATGACGGCGCTATTTTACCAGAAATTTTGGGACATCGTAAAGGAGGATTTAACTCGTATGGTTAATCAATTTCTATTTGAAGGCGTCGTACCACCGGGGTTAAATGATACCAATATTTGCCTAATACCAAAGGTGGATAAGCCGAATCAGATGAATCAGCTTCGTCCAATTAGCTTGTGCAATGTTAGTTACAAGATTATCTCTAAGGTCTTATGCCAGAGATTAAAAAAATTTCTCCCCGAGAGGATCTCAGAGACTCAGTCAGCATTTGTTGCTGGTAGACAGATATCGGATAACATTATGATCGCTCAAGAGTTATTCCACGCTTTAAGAACAAAACCGAGTGGGCGTAATAAGAGGATGGCTATAAAGACGGACATGAGCAAGGCATATGACCGAATGGAATGGTCCTTCATTGAGGCCACCATGANCAGCATTTGTTGCTGGTAGACAGATATCGGATAACATTATGATCGCTCAAGAGTTATTCCACGCTTTAAGAACAAAACCGAGTGGGCGTAATAAGAGGATGGCTATAAAGACGGACATGAGCAAGGCATATGACCGAATGGAATGGTCCTTCATTGAGGCCACCATGAGGAAGATGGGATTTTCTGAGGTCTGGGTATCCATGATAATGAGATGTGTAACGTCAGTGAAATACAAAGTCCTTATGAATGGGAGTCCGAGAGGAAATATTGTTCCGGAGAGAGGGCTTAGACAGGGGGACCCTTTGTCTCCTTTCATTTTTATTCTGTGCACGGAAGCGCTCGTTAGCCTTCTAAATCACGCAGAGAACCAAGGAAAGATAACGGGGATGCGCATCACGCGTGCGTGCCCTTCGGTATCTCATCTTCTCTTTGCTGATGATAGTCTGTTTTTCTGTAAGGCGGAGCCCCGTGAATGTGAAGAAGTAATGAAAGTGGTCGAAGTGTATGGAAAAGCGTCTGGACAATGTATTAATTTTGATAAATCCTCTTTACTCTTTGGTAAAAGGATTGGACTGGATGTGAGACAAGAGATCAAAGACACTCTGGGGATCCAGAATGAAGGTGGAATGGGATCATATTTAGGTATACCGGAGGACATAAGTGGTTCCAAATGTAAGCTCTTTGCGTTCCTTAAGGACAAATTGAGAGGAAGGGTAAATGGATGGACTGGTCGCTGGCTCTCGAAGGGTGGAAAAGAGGTTATGATAAAGTCAATCTTGCTGGCCCTGCCAACGTATGTAATGTCTTGCTTCCTTCTCCCATTGGAGATTTGCGAGAATCTAGCTAGTGCCATTGCACAGTTCTGGTGGAGTTCCAACCCGCCAAAAAGAGGTATGCACTGGTCGACATGGGATAAACTTTGCTTACCTAGAGAAGAAGGGGGAATCGGCTTCAAGATGATCCATGAGTTCAATCTTGCGCTATTAGCAAAACAATTATGGAGATTGGCTCAGAATCCGGACTCTCTGGTAGCGAGAGTCATGAGAGGCCGGTACTACAGATTAAGTACGCCTTTGCGTCAAATCAGTACTAGTAGCCCATCATATGTGTGGACAAGTATCTCGGCTGGCAGAGACTTGTTATTACAAGGGATTAGACAAAAGATTCATTCGGGATATGAAGTTAAGGTATGGGAGGATCCGTGGATTCCTACCATACCTGCGAGGCCAGCAATCCCACTAGCTCCGGTTATGCACCCGAATATGAGAGTGAGTGATTTGATTGATCAGACTACGAAATCATGGGATGATAATCGTCTCCGCGACTATATTGATGCTGCTGACATACCGTTAATCAAGAGTTTGGCAATTAGCTCTGTGCATCGACGTGATACTTTCTGCTGGAGCTATACGAGGAACGGGCAGTACACCGTTAAATCTGGGTACTGGGTAGCACGGAATATCTTGCGTAAGGAGGAGGAGCCAGTAGTTTGTGAGCCCAGCATTACTAAACTTCAAGCACATGTTTGGAAGGTCAAGGCACCCCAGAAGATTTGTCATCTTATGTGGCAGATAATAACAGGGCATATGGCAGTTACGAGTATCTTAAATTATAGACATATGAGATGTGACAACCATTGCCCTCGATGTGGGGAACCAGATGAGACGATCACACATGCAATTTTTGAGTGTCCACCTGCATTACAAGTTTGGGCATTATCATCTACGCCTACTAACCCTGCTTTGTTCCCTGTACAAAGTACGTACGCGAATATGGACTATCTGTTCTGGAGGAAAAATGCGATAATAGAACCAGAATTAGACAGGGATCCTTATCCTTGGTTAATATGGTTCATTTGGAAGGCTAGGAATGACAAACTCTTCAGAGGTATTGATAGGGACCCATTGGAGGTAGCAAGATATGCTGAGAGTGAATGTCAGGCATGGTTTAAAGCAAATGAGCAGGACTGCCCGGAACCCACTGTGAGTGGATTCAATGAGGACCAAATCTTAGGTTTGGGGGATATATGCATGGTAGATGGATCATGGACTTCTACAAATAGTTTCAGTGGTTGTGGATGGGTATTGGTTGATAACTCAGGAAATAACGATCTCATGGGACTGCGAAACTTTGATCGAGTGGAGTCGGCACTGCATTCAGAGTTGGAAGCACTGCGATGGGCAATGGAGAATATGCTTCAACATTCGCCATGTCAGAGCTTTGGAACTGATTGCAAGGAGTTGGTAGAGATGCTCAAGAATCCCCACGGATGGCCTAATTTCTCAACAGAGCTGGAAAAATTGGAGACCTTGAAGATCTGTTTCCCTGATTTTAAGATTTGCTATATTCCTAGAGCACAGAACAGTGTTTCTGATTCTCTAGCGAAGACAGCTAGGTCGTTTTATCGTAAGCTTGTGTATGTTGGTTGCTCTATTCCGGTCTGGCTTCCCAGACCACCTCAAGTGTCTTGAGTAATAGAACAGCCGTTTGATGTCAAAAAAAAAAAAAAAAAAAAAAAAAAAAACAAAAAGGTTTTTTTTGGGCCAATGGGTTTGAGAATGTTACATAAATGATCTGCTTTTTTTTTGTGACATAAATGGTCTTGTTTCTTACTTATTATTCCTAATCTTATTATTCCTAATCTGAATTCAGTTTATACCATACTATAACTTTTCAAGATGATCGTCTTTCTGGGGTTAATGATTATTAGGACGATAAGGTGTGAATACATTCTTGTGGAATAACTAGTGAACAAAGGGAATGTGATCATTCTTTGGGGGATGAGGAGATGCCGCGTTGATGGGCACTATAAGACAGTTCCTTTTTTGATATCATGTCGTACTCTGACTCCAAAAGAAAGAAGAGACATGAAAGTCACTCAAAGGAGGGGGGGGGGGATAGGTTTTTTATGTCGAAGACTCTTTGATGCTCAAGATTTATCAAGCGATAGTGGTAGTTTGAAAAGTAATAGGTAGTTTGGGAGCTTCATCCATATACCGTAACTCTCTTTTGTCTGTTTAGAGATATATCATGTATGAGAAGTTGGAAGAGAGGACTTGGAACTCTCTCATGGTTACCGGTGTAGGGTATTATTTTGTGTGGATCCTTTGCTTGGATGTTGAAGATCATGTTTATATACTCTTTCTAGGTTGGCCTTGCTTTTATTCTCGCAAATATTTGCGATGATCTTCATTTGATTTTCTTCTATTTCTTGCTCTTTCTGTTTATTTATTTTTCCTTTTATGATTATCTATACTATTAAAAGTAAAGACACCCTTGAAAAATCGATTGATGGAAGTTGTCTACACCCTCATTAATGGCATTTTGGTAATTTATTTTTTGCGCTTACATCTATATATATATATATATATATATATATATATATATATATATATATATATCGATTTCTTACAAATCATATCAAATATTACATATACCAGAATTATTCGCTCTCTTTCCATTAATTACTCTAACCATATTTCATTCTATGCACGGTTCCAGTCTTCTTTCCCTCCCCGTGTCCACTAGCGCTCCTCTCCTTTTAGTCGTTTTCTCAGGATCAGGTCCCTTCCCCCTTTATTTTCAGAAGTGTAGTACCTGTCTAATGCGGTAACTTTCATACATTTATATTGTGTTATACACCTTATATTACATGATTAAATCTATAGATTTCCAACATTATAATTTTTTGGTTGATATTTTTTTAGTATATGCATCATATATCGATGATATGATGCTATATTTCATATATTAATATTTTCATATAGTTGTACTACACTTTATATTTCGAAAACTATACTTTATAACACTTATTACTCTAACCATGATATGATGTTATATTTCATATATTAAGATTTTCATATAGTTGTACTACATCTTATATTTCAAAGACTAGATGATATGAACTCATACTACACTGGCCTACACTTTGTAGCCACTGTAGTTGATTGTAGACCTTATCTTACACGATTTCAATATATAGATTTCCAACATTATAAATTTTTGGTTGACATTTTTTTATATATGCATCATATATCGATGATATGATGCTATATTCCATATATTAATACTTTCATATAGTTGTATTACACCTTATATTTAAAAGACTATACTTTATAAACTCATATGACTCTAACCATGATATGATGCCATATTTCATATATTAAGATTTAAAACACAGTTGTACTACACCTTATATTTCAAAGACTATATGATATAAACTCATACTACACTTTATATTACATATATTAAGATTTTGTTATAGTTGTAGACATTTGTTAATGTATTATATAATATATTGTCTATATCGACATTTTCATGAGTTTCTCATACTATATTAACCATTTTTTAATGTCTCAACTTCTATTATTTATTTCATACCTCAAAACCATTTCAAATATAAGGAAAATAGAGAATCCATTCAAATGTACTTCATTTCATGTTTTTAAGACATTTGAGAATGGGGAATCCATCCAAATCTTCCTACTAAAATAAATAAATGACTTTATCTACAAGTTTATAGATTAACCACAATCAATATCGTGGTTATTTATTCTTTGGTTAGATTCCATAAATTTCGGTAACTTACCGTAGTTGGATTACCATTAACTGTTAAACTTTAAACTTCATATCTAATTCAAATATCTTCAAGAAATATTCCTTATTACTCGAAAGAGATATTTTTTAAAAATCGTCTAAATATTCTGCCCTACATTTGCGTAACCTAAATGTATACCGTCCCTACCTATTATAAATATAGTCTCTCTTAACCACTATATTCATCATTCTTTGAAAAACCTAAAACAAAAATGGCGAATAATTTGCAATTGTCTTTCTTGAGCGATATAAAACCGAGGAAGACTACATATCTTCATATATGGAGACATTTCATGAAAGACATATGGGAGACTATGGAACTAATTATTTGTGATGCAAATGTAAGTTTATCATTTTATATAGATTTATGATTTAGATATCTTCATTTCATAAGTTTTATATATTTAATATAAAAGATATAGGCCTATAAACATATTGACTTTTTAACTTGATATGCAATTCTATTAGTGGTTGTGAGGGGTAAAACTCACTCTCTAGTTTAGGTTAGGTTTAAATTGGGGAAAAGAAAATCGTGGGCTGAATCCTTTTAGAACTTTAAAGAATGAATATGATTGTATTTGATGAATAAGGGTTACAAAGATGATTAAAATGAATACAAAGGATCACTGAATGATTTGTGAGCGATAATGTATGTGAAAACTCGTAGAAAAGTATCCATCCCCTTTCTCTTCATTTCCCCTTCCTTTAAATAGCCTCAGGTCACGTTTAACCTCTCCTGATTAGTCTCCGAGATTACCTCTGTAAATTGAGGGATTTGCAACAGCTTCCTTTTGACCGAATCATATGCCTCTTGCTTCGTATCCTGGGCTGTTTTGTTAGGTTCCTGAAAGAGAAACCGGACCTCTTCTTCGTGACCTCTTTTTCGTGACCTCTTTTGTCGAAATCCTTGGAAGTAGCCTCCGTCCTTAGGTGAGCTCCGTTCTCCTTTAAGGTGATAACCCACGCGTGGCCCATTATTAGGCTTGGTTTAATTGATCCGCTAATTTCAGCTAACGGGCCATATTCGGGCCCAACAGTGGTCAGAGAGTAGCTTGCTGTCTTTGGGGTAAATTTGTTGAGAATCTTCATACAGCTAGCCAAGAAACAGAAGGCGTGGTGATATGTCTTCTACGATTTGCTAAGATTGGGCAATATAGGTATTCCTTGAAAATGAAAACTTTTGTTTTGATTTTGTACTAAATGACCATTGTTTATATAGTTGGAAATATGTTTCTACTAACTCAATGTTTTGATTATTCCTTCAATTTTATGTTTTATGTTAGAAGAAATTACTCAAATGCTTATGATTTATTTTTGGTTATAGGTGAGGTCCAAATCTCAAATGTTTATTATGTAAGTAGGGCTACGAATCTGAGTCATCACCCACGGATCCTGCCGCGTTTTACCAGCTGCAGGGCATGTGCGGGTCAAACAATTGAAAAAATTGATTGGCGGGTGCGGCTGCGGGTTATAAGTATTTTATGCAGGGTGGGTGCGGGTTGGTATATTTTGAATCGCGGGTTTAGGGTTAAGGCCATGGACCCATCCAATATTGGTTTCAATTTAATATGTGTTTTAATTCTTCATACTCTCACAACACTTAATTTTTTGATTCTCGGTTCAACCAAAAACTAACTCGGTTATGCAAAACTCAAGGAAAATACCCTACTAGAAAGTTAAATATACATCAAATTTCACATATAAAACTATCATATAATAGAAATCGAATTATTTAATACATTTTGTTACAACCAAAACAAAATCCGCGCTTCTCAAGCGCGGGTCAAAATCTAGTTGTGTCTTCTTTGTTAAGTAAACATACCAACACTTTGTTGGGTCTAGTTACGTTTTGGGCCGCATTTTAGGTCTTAAGCCATAGTACAGTTTAATTCATCGACTGTGATTTTCTGACCCAAGTTTCAGTTTATTTAGGCATTTCAATCTGGATTCCAGTCCGGTTTTTTCGATTTTTTTCAGTATTTTAGTTTATAACTAGCTACCATACTGAAATCATGTCTATTTGCTTTGGTTCGGTTTATATAGTAACATTTTCAGTTTGTTCATTTTTATACCAAAAATCATAACTATATTTTAATAACAAAATTTAGTTTATAGGATTATAAATCAGATTTATTAAAACATAAACACATATATTCTTTACACTAACTTAATTTAACTATTAAAATAAAAATAAGAAAATAGTAATATCATAATAATATTATCTAACTATATTTTAACAAAAATAATTACCAACGAAAATTATGTTTTATTTAATTTGAGGAAAATGAGAAAATAACCTTTTTAAATTAAAAAGAAAATAAAAAAAAATTATTAAACTCAATATTTATTTATGAATATCATTTTAACAAAATAAATTATGTATATATTATTAACTTTATTATACAATTTGTATATAAGAATACCAATATATTTTAGTATATTTTAATTAAATTGTTTTTTTTTGTTTACTCCGTCGGATTGGTTTAGATATTGAATCATATATATATATACTGCTGTTTCTTAAAAATAATATTCATTCAGTTTTTTTGGTATTACCAAATCCAAACAATTTTCTCTATTTCGGTTCGGTTTTACTGGATTGAACACCACTAGGTTTTTTATGTACCATTGGTCTTACGAAAATGATCAAGTATGCTTCGTATTTTGTTGAAAACTTTATCAGTGTTTATGAATGGTTATTTTCGACAAAACATGGCCAAACATTTAAAAAACATAATTACACTTCTCGTTTCAGTGAAACTTTACAAAATTTTGAAATGCATCAAAGAAAGCGAGCAACAACTCGAGGAGTGATTAAAGTGGAGACGACTCTTTAATCAAGGTGAAGTTGACCATGAGTCCAGAGTTCAGCAAGTGGGTGATAACTCTCGAATATCAGAGAAGTGAGGGAGGACTTCTCATTACAAAAATAAGTCGGTGACTACTCCAGAGGAGAAGTTGGCGATAACTCCTTGTTATCAGAGAAGGGGGAAACAACATCTCATTACAAATAAAAGTGGGTGATAACTCGGAAGAGAGGAGAAGTGGGCGACAACTTATGGTGATTAAAGAAGTGGACGATGACTTCTTGTTACAATGAGAAACGGTCGATGACTCTTGTAGATCAGAGAAGTGGGCGATGACTTCTCGTTAATTATGGAGATATGTGGGCGATGAATTTTCGTTACAAAGAGAAATGGTCGATGAATCTGGCGAGAGGTGAAGTAGGCAGAGACTCTTGGACATCAGAGAAGTGTGCGATGACTTCTTGTTAAGAAGAGAAGTATGCGACGACTCCAGAGAGAGGACACGTGGGCAATGACTTTCAGTGATCAGAGAAGTAGGAGATGAACTTTCCTTACAAAGAGAAGTGGGTGATGACACTGCGAGAGGAGAGTGGACGACGAATCGTAGATTGGAGAACTAGGTAATGACTTCTGGTTACTAAGCAAACTGGCTGATGACTTTGGAGAGAGGAGAAGTGGGCGAAGACTCTCAGAGATTGGAGAAGTGTGTGAAAATTCTCGTTATAATGAGAAGTGGACAGAAACTTCTCATTACAAAGACCTGTGGGGCGAAGACTTATCATTATGAAGACAAGTGGGCGACAAATTCTCGTTACGAACACAAGTGGGTGACAACTCCGAAGGGAGAAGAAGTGGGCGATGACTCTGGGTGATCAGAGAAGTGGGTGATAACTTCTCATTACAAAAGAAGGTAGTGGTGACTCCCTAAAGATGAGAAGTGGGTGGCGTCTCATAGATCGTAGAAGTAGGAAACCATTCTGGAGAGAGGAGAAGTGGGCATCGACTCTTGTAAATCAAAGAAGTTGTGTGACGACTTCTTTCACAGAATCATCTCCTTTGTCTTTCAACTCAAGTGAGTTTTTGTCTGACTTACGCGAATGGCTGTGAGAACCCTTTGTCGTGCACTTTGACTCCATGACACCATCTGAGAAGCTCTGAGGAAGGAGTGCCAAATGACGATCGCCCTTAATCGTTTTACTCTTCAAATTATTCTTCTTGTTCTTTCTCCGAAACTTAAGTGATTGTGTCACTTAAGCCTACATGAGAGAAAACTACGGGTGCCGGTTCATCAGCTTCCCAATATATGAAGTCACATGGATACCTTTGCTTCCTAGAATAGGATCATCAAAGACATTCTCATCAATGTTTGCACGAGTTAGTTTTTTCACTTGCATGTCAAACGTTTCACTTTGTCCATAGAAAGAAAACCTCTTCCAAAAATATATGCATAGTTGTTCAAGTTATCATCTCCACATGAATGTCAATAGAGACAATGCAAAACCTTCACTTCTGAGTTCTCAACTATAATATTAGTAGGTCGGTTAAATAGCACTAGAAAACTACTTTAGTTTTAGCAGATATTGTGGTAATTCCTACTCTCTCTTCTATGTCTTTAGGCATGATGCTAACTGGAGCTTCAGTATCGCATAAAGCATCCTGGAATCTGAAATTTTGCAGGGAACGACAAACTCCTTGGATCTTCTAGCTTCTTCATTTTTTTGGCCTTTTTAGGTGCACTTCCAAACTCATTGAACAAGGAGTCAGTCTCTGCCATGATTTATTTTGTATCCCTAAAGAATAGAATGAAGTGATATATGGTGCTTTTTAGGTGCACTTCTAAACTCATTGAACAAGGAGTCAGTCTCTGCCATGATTTCTTTTGTATCCCTAAAGAATAGACTGAAGTGATATATGCTGTTTCTGACATCTTGTATATATGTCTTCTAATTGGTTTTCAAGTCTTTATCGATTCTTCCTAGTCCTTTTTCAAGTCATTACAGGTCTGGAGTTGCACTGGATGGGAAATGGACCAGTTGGAACAAAAAAAGGCAAAAGAACCTAACCTGAGGGTTTTCACGAGCGGAGAAACCAGACCGGCTGTTCTTGAGTGACCGGAGCAATCCGACTGCATGATCCTGATATTTATGGAAACAAATATTCTATTTTCAAACCTACAACGAAAAAACGTTTTCAACAACCACGGGCATACTTGGCATATCAAGCTCGACAAACGTTACTTGGTTATTGTCCGATCACGCTTCAATGCCAAGTTTACAAACCGACTCGATCTTTTCGATAGTACGAAAGTGTCGTGGTCTAATCCTCTACCAAATACGACTTTGGTTGTGCGGCTGAACACAACTTTCACGCCAAGCCAATACGTTCAACGGATAATGCAAACTTGTCGAAAATCGGCTAAGTTCTGTATTCTCGCGATTCACTCTACTCCCGAAGCAAGTTGCCTACAAAATCCGAGAAACACTCGTACCAGAGCTCCTAAAGCCGTACGAATCTCGGAAGGTCAACACTTCACAAAGCACCGTAACGAAAAATCCTTCGTTTCGAGGAAACAACTTACGCGACCTCTCGGTCCTAATTGCTCTAGCACAAATCATAAAACTACCTAACATCCAAATAGGAATGTTAGTTTTAATTGCGAATATACGCAAACGAACCAAGGTGTTCGTACAAAGCAGGTTTAAGACAAAACCCTCGCAACACCGCGCAACATCTTCGAGCCCGCAAACGTTCCGAACACGAAACGCGGCGTATAAAATAAAAACCAACTTTCGGCACTGCGAGACGTCGCAGACGCCCGGAGATTAGTTTTTCGACATAAATACCTTCCTCGATAAAGTCATTTTCTTGGAAGACCTAACAGTCTGTCCGCGACTATAAAACATACAAAACTTCTTAAGATACGTATCCTTCGCGAAGGTCCAAGAAACGGTAACATCTACCACCTAAGTTTGTTGCTGATCACAACAAACTCGCAACAGTCCTAAACAAACTTAAGTTATCTCACATAGATAGCTCTCATACACCCGACACAAGGGTAATAGCGCTATAAAGAAATCCAAAATTTTGGTCAGCACCTTCGGGGTGCTCGATTCCAACCAGACGAGTCGTATAAGCCGAGAACCTATCGCGGACTCTAAATCGGTATGGAATCAGGTTGAAATCGCAACAGGCAAAACGAAAGCCGACTAGTCATCGCAAAGCCTCANTAGGTCTTGCCCTAAACCCAGCACACTGGTCTCTAACGTCTCAAGGCATGATTCGAGATCCTAAAGGCATGTCTCTTCGTTCATATCTAAACGCTCACCAAATTTCGAAACATTCCGGAACGGGCAAACGAACAGGGCGATCTACAAAATGAGTTAGACTATGAGACGACAACTCATATTCTTCCCTCTACATTCATACAAATAAAAACACGCTCTTAAAACGCAAACTGATAATAAAGCCGCAAAGCGGCAGGGACTCAGAGCCACACACGGCCAGTCCAAAAATTAAACGGCCACGCTCGGCCAGACCAAACGGCCTACGAGGCTAGTCTCAAAGCCGGCAAAGGTCCAGATGCTATCGACATCAATATGCTCGATAATTCCTACACAACATATAACTAGACCGTAAAGGTCTTGCTAGGAAACAGGTCATACGAACCTTAACTCTGAAACGAACTACGAAAGGCTTGATCCCCTTAAAAGGGTACGTAGGCAGCCTTCACAAGGCGCAGCCCTAATCTTAAACACATTCCGCTCCCTGGAGAATGGAAAGATCACTCTCAACGGACCTTTCCAACCATTAATTCCGCCTAATTTAACTAAAACTGGCAAACCACTCGCAAGAACCTTACGCTAGGAGCTCAAGATTCTAGCGAGCTGGGGGGCTAACTGTTGGTNGAGAATCGTTTTATAAAACTCGAGAATCGTTTTATAAAACTCGAGAATCGTTTTATAAAACTCGAGAATCGTTTTATAAAACTCGAGAATCGTTTTATAAAACTCGAGAATCGTTTTATAAAACTCGAGAATCGTTTTATAAAACTCGAGAATCGTTTTATAAACTCGAAGAATCGTTTTATAAAACTCGAAGAATCGTTTTATAAAACTCGAGAATCGTTTATAAAACTCGAGAATCGTTTTATAAAACTCGAGAATCGTTTTATAAAACTCGAGAATCGTTTTATAAAACTCGAAGAATCGTTTTATAAAACTCGAGAATCGTTTTATAAAACGCGAGAATCATTTTATAAAACTCGAGAATTGTTTTATAAAACTCGAGAATCGTTTTATAAAACTCGAGAATCGTTTTATAAAACTCGAGAATCGTTTTATAAACTCGAGAATCGTTTTATAAACTCGAGAATCGTTTTATAAAACTCGAAAATCGTTTTATAAAACTCGAGAATCATTTTATAAAACTCGAAGAAACGTTTTATAAAACTCGAAGAATCGTTTTACGAAACCGCAAAAAACCGAAACAGCCGTAAAACGCGATCTAGTCATGACTAGTTCGCCCATGGGCGAACTATACTGGCCCGGCTTAGTTCGCCGATGGGCGAACTAGGGACACTCCACTAGTTCGCCCATCGGCGAACTAAGCCGGTCCCGGCTTAGTTCGCCGATGAGCGAACTAAGAAACACTCAACTAGTTCGCCCATTGGCGAACTAGTCCTGTCCCGGCTAGATCGCCAATGGGCGAACTAAGAGGTACTGACTTTGCCCCACTGGTTCTTTTCGCCTAGTTCGCCATATGGCGACCTAGCCAAGCTGAACTAGCTCGTCGTACGTCGAGCCGACCATCCCGAGCCTCGATCTCCCGCATCCTCGATTCAAAACTTACGTCTTTCGACACGGTCGCATTCTGAACCACGGCCAAAGCGTCTCCCGTTCCGTCTCGATCCGACCTATCATTCAAGTTTTACGATAAAAACCGTAAAACTTCGCTTTCTCGGAAAGAACTCGAGGAAATCGTATAAAACGGCAACGGTTAAACGAAACACCGAACATTGCCTAATCTATACGATTTATTCGAGATTTCTCATTAAAATCATAAAAAACTCGTTTTAAATAAAAAACGTCGAGAGAATCGTAAAAAAAACGGCATCGGAACAGGAAACGGTCTCGTTAAAGTCGTAAAATGGTTTTTATCGTAAAACTGCCCGAAAGGTCCTAAAACACGATAAAAACCCATCTCGCGACGTTAACGAAATCAAACCCCAAGATACGATAACGCTTTGACGGTTTACTCGCAGACGGAAGATAAAAGGCAAGTTTTAAGATAAATAGAAGATTTCCGCAGAAGAAAAGGAAGGATCGACAGATATGGAAAGTTCCCGAAATATTCGGTTTCGAGCAAAATGGAAAGACTAAAACCGCCTAAGGAGGAGTATATAAGGAGGAGGCATAGGGCAGAAGCTGGGGGACGAATTTCAGAGCTCTCATCTGAGACTTTTACAACTTTTCTACACTTAGAANCAAGCTGCGACTCGACTAGATCTAGGGTTTTATGTTTGTAACTCGCTGATGGCCCCTGCGGCCAAAGCCTTTGTAATTCCTTGTAATGATCGCAACGCTCTTACGCGAATCGGAAATAAGATCGACTTTCTTTATAAATTCGTTTTATTATGTTTTTCATATTTTTTCCGCATTTATTTGGTTACTTGTCGTTGGCTTTTGCAGAGATCCGGTTCCTCTGGAAAATTAGGGTTTTCCTAAGTTTCCTTATTTAACGGAAATCGACAAGTGTGAATTTCGGTTCCCACACGGGCTCGAAGATGTTTCACGGTGTTGCGGGGGTTTTGTCTTAACCCTGCTTTGAAGGAACACTTTGGTTTGTTTGCAGATATTCGCAATTAAAACTTACATTCCTGTTTGGATGTTAAGTAGTTTTATGATTTGTGCTGGAGCAATTAGGACCGAGAGGTCGCATAAGTTTCCCCGAAACGAAGCGTTTTTCGTTACGGTGCTTTGTGAAGTGTTGACCCTCCGAGATTTGGACGGCTTCAGGAGCTCTATTACGAGCGTTTTCTTACACGTCGGATTTTGTAGGCAATCTTGCTTCGGAAATAGAGTGAATCGTGAGAATACATAACTTAGACAATTTTTGACAAGTTTTCATTATCCGTTGAATGTATTGGCTTGGCGTGAAGGTTGTATTCAGCCGCACAGCCAAGGTCGTATTTGGTAGAGGATTAGACCATGACACTTTCGTGCTATTGATAAGGTCGAGTCGGTTTGTAAACTTGGCACCGAAGTGAAGCGTGATCGGACAATAGCCAAGTAGCGTTTGTCGAGCTTGATATACCAAGTATGCCCGTGGTTATAGAGAACGTTTTTACGTTTTAGGTTTGATTTATACGATGAAAGTTTCGTATAAACTCTCCGTTGTATAGAAGTTGTTTTTTTTTTTTTTTTACTCGAGGGAGACATAGCCTAAGAAGCTCGATGCAGAGCTCGTGCGGAGTCGCTTGCAGAGCGGTCTCATTCTCGGATGTAATCGGGAGGAGCGAGAGCGGATGCTCGTGAACCAAAGGGCTAATGAGATCTTTAAGATCGTGGCGCGAGGAAGCAAAGTTTAGATTGGTCGCTCAGTGCCGGATCGTATAGCTTGGTTTTCGCTATAAGGAAAGTACTTTTCACAAAACCTGTTACGTTTACTTTCGAAAGTTACTTCGTTATGACATGATCATGACTATACGAAAGATTTTTCGCGTAAGTAACGGGCGATGAGTTTAGTAAATCGGCACGACGCATTGGGTTAACAATGTTTCCGCAGATTTTTTGAGAAACCTTTCCGCTTAGTTTTTGATTCTTCGGTGATAGTTTTTCGGAGTCACTTGTGTTATTTCACCGAGATCCAGTCGCAAAATGTTTTAGCGGGTTTCTCGGGCTGAATGAATCACATGACCAGCAATAGGATCAGTCGGCGAGGAGGAAGGACGTGTTCTCTATTGTTGCTGTTAGTTCTCGATTTTTCTTTTTGCCGCAAATGTTCTTGATAATCTTCCGTGACTCACTTGATTCGACGGAAAATGATAGCAATGTTTTGACGCATAAAGATGTCTCGTATAATATTTTGATTCTTATACGAAACTTGTTTTATCAAGTTCGAGAAGATCTTTATGACTTCGGCAATTCATCGAGTTTCACTTTGAAGTTTCGCAGAGATTTTCTAACCGCATGATTGCGACGAGAGGTGCTGTATAGTCCTCGAGATTATTTCTCAGACGGTTTGGATCTGTCTTTAGCGCTTAGACGGTTTTTAGATTGTCGTTTTCTTTTGTGATGATTTCGACGAGGCGTCGCATTGTCCGAATATTCTTCCTCTTATTTTTGCGAGAGTTTGCTGTATAGAAAGAGTTTTCTTGATGCGAGGAAAAATGTTCGGCGAAAGAAGAAAAACGAGTTTCCTTTGAAGGATTGGGATGATCGACAGTCCGGGTTGATTAAAGACCATGGTGTATCGGTGATGACTTGGAGTATGTCTGATTTACGAAAATTTCTAGGAGCGAGTCAGTTTTAAGACGACGTCAGCGTCTCTAGCTCCTTCTTTCTTTTAGGAAATGAGTACGTTTGAATGCGTGGTGATCGATACTCGGTTGTACGAGAGATTGGATCGGTTTGCGAGTTATGCCTGAATGGTTAGAGAACAACAAATCGAGATAGAAAAAAATTGCTTACGACTTAGCATGCTAGACTATCCTTTAAATTCTAAGTTCTCTAGGTTTCACGGCAGTTTACAAGACGTTTTTGTTTCTTACCTACGAGAAATTAGAAGTCTAATAAAATTTTCAAATCGGACATACCTTAGTTTCATCGATGATTCGGAACCGCCTATTCTTCGTTCTTCGTCTTTTGACTTACTTTTGTATGAATCGGTCTTCGACGAAATACCAACAAGAGTTTCGGAGTGAGGAAGGGATTTCATCGTCCGAGTTTATGTTCTTGTTTTTTTGTACTGCTGGTTTTACTTACCCGACAAGGTTCTGCTTTGTATATCGAAAAATCAATCATGTGTTTATGATTGGATGTTTTCAACTTTTCATGACAGAGTTTTGTAAAACCGGATTGTGTTTCAAGAGTTCAGATCTTTCGTATAGTTTAGGCAACTTTGGTGTTAAGTCGACCGTTGCCGTTTTAGACGATTGATTCGAACTTATACGAAAAACAAATCTTTGTGGTTTTTGTCCTAAAATCTTGATGGAAATTCCGATTGAGACGAAACGAGAATCAGCGAGATCAAGACTCGAGAGAAAAACTCGAGGGTTGGTTCAGTTCGACGTAGGGCTTGCCGGGTGAACCCTTTCAGCTCGACGTGTGGCGATCTGGATGGTAAGAACCCTTGGGGAAAAGTTAACGCCTCTTGGGCCAGCTAGGCGCTTGGTTCAGCTCGCCGTATGGCGAGCTAGCCAGCTCGACGTACGGCGAGCTAGTCCTGAACGGTTCAGCTTGCCGTATGGCGAGCTAGTTCAGCTTGGCCAGGTCGCCATACGCGCTGTATGGCGACCTAGGCGATAAGAACCCTTGGGGAAAAGTCAGCGCCTCTTGGGAGAGCTAGGCGCTTGGTTCAGCTCGCCGTATCGCGAGCAAGCCAGCTCAACGTACAGCAAGCTAGTCCTGAACAGTTCAGTTCGCCGTATGGCGAGCTAGTTCAGCTTGGCCAGGTCGCCGTATGGCGAGCTAGGCGATAAGAACCCTTGGGGCAAAGTCAGCGCCTCTTGGGCGAGCTAGGCGCTTGTTTCAGCTCTACGTTTGGCGAGCTAGGCGATAAGAACCCTTCACACGTTGAGATTTCTCCGATTTGGTTACGGGGTTTGATTGGTTTTATCGTTGCCCTTTTGTTTAGACGGAGAAATCACGAGCTTGTTTCGTGCTCTTTCTGTGATGAAGAGTCGCGATTCAGTTTTAGATTTTATTAATTACTACAGCGTTTGCGTGAGCGTTGGCTATAAGAGCAGTCGCTGTTAAAGTTGTTTAACCAGCGTTTTTGCGAGTTGCGACTTTGTCTTTCATATATCCAGACATTGTTTTGATCAAGCGTTTTGCGGATATGAGTAAGAGTAATCCGACCCCCCCTCCTTCTAGCGTCAAACTGTGGGAACCGAAATTCACCTACTGTCGATCTCCGCAAAATAAGAAAACTTAGGAAAATCCTAATTTTCCAGAGGAATCGGATCTCTGCGAAAGCGGACGACAAGTAACAAAATAAATGCGAAAAATACGAAAACGTATTAAAATCAATTTATAGAGAAAGTAGATCTTATTTTGATTTCGCGTAAAAGCATTGCGATTGTTACAAGGGTTTACAAAGGCTCCGGACGCAAGGCCATCAGCGAGTTATCAACATAAAAACCTTAAACCTAGTCGAGTCGCAGCTCGATAACAAAAGACAGAAAAAGATAAGAAAAACGGTTTGATTGATTTCAGACTGAACCTTATGAAAGTCTGCCTACGTACCCCTTTCGAGGATCAAGTCGAACGTAGTTCAGTTGATAGAGCTGGACCAGAGATCGAACTGCCGGGGCGCGTTCGTCTAGTAACTGAGCGCCAGTCATAGAAACCGAACATGTCGAGAAAAAACCCTAAATTTCTAAGTGCGGAAAATTCTAAGTCTAGAAAAGTTGTAAAAGTCTCAGATGAGAGCTCTGAAATTCGTCCCTTGCTTCTGCCCTATGCCTCTTGCTTATATACTCCTTTCCTAGGCGGTTTAGTCTTTCCATTTCCCCCAGATTCGAGTTTATCGGGAATCTTCCATTTGTCTTTATCTTTCCTTTTTTCCCGCGAAAATCTTCTATTTATCCTCAAACTTGACATTTATCCTCAAGTTTGACATTTATCTTCTTTCTGTGAGTAAATCGTCAAAACGTCGTCGCATATTCGGGTTAGACTTCGTTAAAGTCGCGAGATAGGCTTTTATTGTGTTTTAGGAACTTTCGAACCGTTTTGCGACAAAACCGTTTTACGAGTTTTAGACGAGGTCGTTTCCTGATCCGATGCCGTTTTTAGTAAATTCCCCGGGTTAATCGTAAAGTTTAGCTATGTTCGTTTTTCGGTTAGTCGTTGCCGTTTTTACGATTCACTCGACGTTTTTTTTATTAAAAACTCGTTTTTACGATTTTTATGAAAAATTCTCGAATAAATCGTATAGTTTAGGTAATGTTCGGTGTTTCGTTTAAACGTTGCCGTTTTATACGATTTCCTCGAGTTCTTTTCGAGAAAACAAAGTTTTACGGTTTTTATCGTAAAATTCGAACGGTCAGATGGATTGAGACGAAACGGGAGACATTTCGATCGTGGTTCGGGACACGATCGTGTCAAAGGACGTAAGCCTTGAATCGGGGACTTGGGAGATTGAGGCTTGGGATGGTCGGCTCGACGTACGGCGAGCTACCCGGGAAGCTTCTAGCTCGCCGAACGGCGAGCTAGTCGTGACAGGACTAGCTCGCGTTTTACGGCGGTTTCGGTTTTTTGCGGTTTTGTGCTTAACTCGGACGATCGTGTAATCAACGTTTGTTTCGTTTTTCCGAGATAACGACTACCAAGTTTTCCGCGGATTTCTTTTAGAGTTTTATAAAACGACTTCTCGAGTTTTATAAGACGATTTCTCGAGTTTTATAAAACGACTTCTCGAGTTTTATAAAATGACTTCTCGAGTCTTATAAAACGATTTCTCGAGTTTTATAAACGATTTCTTTAGTTTTATAAAACGAATTCTCGAGTTTTATAAAACGACTTCTCGAGTCTTATAAATCGATTTCTCGAGTTTTATAAGACGACTTCTCGAGTTTTATAAAACGACTTCTCGAGTTTTATAAAACGATTTCTCGACTTAGTGAGTTTTATAAAACGACTTCTCGAGTTTTATAAAACGACTTATCGATTTTTATAAAACGACTTCCTGAGTCTTATAAAACGTATTTTTATTTTTACGGAAACTTTTAGCCATTGATTTTGTCGTGACCGATTTTGACACCAACAACCATATTGAGAGGTTCAGGGATCTTATTGCTGCTATTAGAGTTAAGGGAATCCCTGAGGATTACCTACTTTCTAAGCTCTTCAAGTACTCACTTTCTGGAGATGCTGCGCATTGGCTCAAGCAGCTACCACCAGGGTCTCTTGCATCCTGGGCCGACGTCAAGAATGCGTTCCTGCGCAATTTCTTTGATGAAGCACAAGCTGAATAATTGAGGAGCAAGATTGCTACTTTTACACAAAAAGCTGAGAGTCCTTCAAAGACTCTTGGATCAGATTCAAGTTCTTCCAGCGCAACTGTTCACACCATGGATTCAATGAGGTGCAGCTACTCAGCACTTTCTTTAGAGTAATCGCTTTAAAGTATCAGATGGCTCTTGATACAGCAAGCGCTGGGAACTTCAACACCAGGAATTCAGAAGAGGCTGTGAAACTTATTGAGAATCTAGCAAAGAGCAACAGCACCAAGAACACTTACTCTGAAAGGAAGTGATCTGTAGCATTCCTTGGGAAGGAGCAGATGGAGGAAGTGAAAGCTAAGTTGGACTTGTCAACCAGCTGCTTATGAGGCAGGTCTGCTCAGCTGAAGATGCAGAAACTAGAGATACAAAGTTAGAGGAAGATGTGAATTACATTGGAGGAACTGAATTTCAGAGGTCTGGAAACCAGTTTGGAAACAGAAACTTCAGTGGTAATGGTCAGAGAAGTAACTTCAGCAAGAATTCACAATATCAGAAACAATACAGAAACATATACAACAACAACAAGGGTTATGTAAATTCATTCTACCAGAATCCACCATAACAGATTCAAGAGAGCAAGATTGAAGCCATGCTTGATCAGGTTCTTGAAGGACAGCAAATGTTAGCAGTGGACTTCAATGGGAAGATTGATTCCATCTACAAAGATTTGGACACCAAGATTGAGACTTTGTGTACCCATGTGAGGAAGCTTGAGACTCATGTAGTTTAGACTGGATAAGCTGTTAGGAGGCAAAAAGGGGATGAAACTATGAAACACCACATCAAGGCCATATGGGATGATGGTTTCTAGAAAAGCGATTAGACATGTGAAGAAGCAAAGGGACGATTTCGAAGAAGAAAACTCGTTTGGTTCTGACAAATTACACACATCGATCAACGCCACCATGGGCACATCGATCGATAGGATCCGACACATATCGATCGACAGGATCCGACACATATCGATTGACATGAATCTATATAAATCGATCGATACCAACCAAGTAGACTGTATCGTGCAATGCAATTCGGATTCTGACTCACGAGGAGTTTTTGGAAAGACACCCACATCCACCCAGCCCTTTCTACTCCACCATCGATCGACATCATGAGCCAGATATCGATCGACAATGAGATCACTCAATCAATCGACATGAACCAATTCCCATCGATCAGCGCGACCCTCTGACATGCCGAGTGCCTTTTCCATTAATATATATATCACGAATCAACGCGCTCCAACCACCATCAACCAACTCTTCCAACACTGCATCATAGCCTATGGATATTGACAAGGCCACTACCGGAAGAACCCTGAGAAAAGGAAGGAAAAAGTTCCTAAACATCTGAAGAGGGAACATAATGAGAAAGAGATGGATGGTTTCACTAAGAGAGTCCTCAGGATCCCACTAGAAAAACGTTTTGAGGAGGTTTACTTCACCCATAGACTATGGATGTTCTTTAGAGAAACCAGGGACACTAAGGAAGATATTATGAGAATGTTTTTTCATGTTAGGGAAAGGATGAAGCATAGGATCACACTGAAGAATAAGAGTGATCCTGGGAAGTTTTCAATACCATGTTCAGTAAAAGGTATTGAATTCCCACATGCAATATGTAATATAGAAGCATCCTACCAAAGGTTATGGCACACCATCTTGATCTGAAAGTAGAACCTTCACAGTAATCATTCACTTTTGTGGATTGTTCTGAGAGGAAATCAGGAGGTATAATCAGAGAGCCGGACTTGCAGATTGGTAATTCCCTCATTCTTGTAGATTTTCATGTTCTGGATATCAAGCTGAACTAGAATTCTTCCCTCTTATTTGGAAGTTTTCATGGCCACAGTAGGAGCAGTTTGTGAAATTAACACTAATAAGTTCTACCTTACATTGGTAGATCCAAATATTTTTTATGATCATGTTCGTGTTGTTAAGCAACATGTACACCTTATAGAGACTGGAGATGCTGGATTCATTGTTGCATGTCATTGTGTAGCATAGTATGAAACCGGGTATTCATAATCGATTGATACACACTCAGTGACATCTACCAATTCCCTCAACCAGCTGGCGACCGATACATTAAGCCACATCGATCGATAGACAGTCCACGTATGAAAATTTACCTGATCACTGCTATCCAAGCTTTGCCTTTCAAGCCACCAGAACCAAGCAGGTTGACTATTCTTTAGGCAGTTGGGCAGACAATGGTTTCCATGAGAGTTTTGCAATAGACACTGCAATCCTACTAGATTCAGGAGATCATAAGGAAGATTATGATGAGGATTATGACGAGGAGTATGCTAGAGAGATCCATGCCTTTCTTACCGATGATAGACTCCTAGAGCCCATACACAGAATGAAGTGCACGAAATCGATCGACGGGGGACCATCAGGATCGTTCGATATGCTTCTTCATCAGGCAGACCGACATCACAAATCTACCGACACGCACATCAATCGATTTGGAAGCCATCGACTTCAAAGAATTTGGAAATTTTCCAACTCCAATTAGAGCAACAGATGGCTATAAAAGAAGTCTTGCCACCAAGAGAACGTCTAATACCATAGAATCATACAAGATGCAAGCACATACATCCTTTGCGGGACAAAGCAAGAAACGCACTAACTTCAGAGATCTTAATGGAAGAGCAACAAGTGCGACATTGAACCAGCTGAAGATCACCACCTCTCGTCCACCATCGATCCACACAGCTCCTTACGCATCGATCGATTCTAACTCCAAATCTCATTCTTTAACTAAGGATTATTATATTGACGATTTTCTAAAACCAGATGAGTATGGTGTTATTAGGGATCCAGAAGGTCACGCACGAGCTATGGATGGGAGGATTCTACATGTATCCAAAGAAGACATAGCAGAAATCATTCAGATAGCCAATGGACCAGAGAATCTCTTTAGAAACAACTAGGCGTGCTGAAGCAACCATTGATCAACACAGTCAAACTGCCTTAGACCGACAAGGACCCTCGTCCATCGATTGATAGAAGAAGTCATGCATCGATCGACTGTAGCACATAATATGGACCAATTTTGGAACCAGAGCTCTACACCAAAGACGAAATCAACGAGATGATTGATTGCAAGGAAAAAGCTGTAGTTAAGCTCAACAAAAATCTGGATACGGTCTACATGGTTCTGCATGACATCATCAGTGGATTAACCACAAGCATGAAAGAGATGAAAGCAGAACTAGCGACTATGAAGACACAGCATGCAGAGGACGCAACAGAAGCATCGATCGATACCACTCAGGATGCATCGATCAACGCGAATCACGCACCAGCACAGGAAGAGATGTTGACATCAAAGGTAGATATCTGGAATGAGACATATCTCAACACAAAGATTCATGAAGTCTACCAACCTCTCAGCAACAACGTCAAAGAACGAAGATTGAGTTGATACAGCAAGATTGAGATATGTTCCACGAAGAGAAGCGTCAACATGAGAAACATGTATCGATCGACACAGCTGCTAGCACATCGATCGATGCCAGGTTCTTAGACATGGAAGAACGAATGAAGATTTTCGAAGATGAGCACGATCGCTATACGTCTCCATTTATGCGGTACTTGAACATTTTTGACAACCGGATGACTGCCTTAACATGAAGCCACCACCATCCAGATGCAACTCGATTTTCATCTACCATCATCGACATCGATCGATATGCAGAGAGGCAAATCGATCAACGCGAAGAAACTAACAGCGCAGGTTTTCTATACTAGAGTAGAGGTTGATCAAATCATTGATAAAGTCTACAAAGCTGTGAACGCTACTGAGGACAGGCTTGACAAGAAATGTGATGACAAATTCTTCCCCTTCAACAACAGCATCAGTGGATTACATTCAGAAATACAGTGGCTGTAGAAGGTAGTCAAGAAAATTCAGAAATAATTCGCATGTCATCCTTAAACTGCAGCATCGATCGACAGACGCCTAGGCAAATTGATCAACGGTACAACATCATAAATGATCGATGCAACAGCACGCACAGCGATCGATACCGAGCCCACACCAGACCAAGAGAAGCAGTTACCGTAGAAGCCAGTCATGTATGATTCAGTGAAACATGAATTAAAGGAATTGGTAGTATATGCATATGATAAGATTGAATGGCACAACATCAACACTGAAAGTCTTGATGAGAGAATTCAAAACATCTCAAACACAGTTGCCAAGATGGATGAAAGATGAGCCAGAAGTGATGAAGCCACAAGAAGTTTCATGGCTAATTGGTTCAGAACCAACATAGATAATATAGATATTTGTTTTCCAATAAGTAGGTGCTTTTCCACACACTAGAGCAACATACCTCAAAAGTCACGCTAAATGACTATAACAATCCATTCGCACCGCTTTGCCATGATCGAGCCGTCCGCAACACCAAAATTAATGACTCCGACTCCGACGAAGATGACTCCGAGAAACTCAATGGAAATCTTCCTTTAAGATTGAGTTTCCAGAATTTAATGGTTCCACGGTGCCTGAAGAATTAATTGACTGGTTTGTTACCGTCAAAGAGATCTTGGAATTCAAAGATATTCCATTGGACAGATGTGTTCCTCTTATTGCTATAGGATTTCGGGATCGTGCTGCGGCATGGTTGTCTCAAAGAAAATCAACTCATACTCCCTTGGGAAAGACAAAGATTACATCTTGGGATAAGCTTAAATGGGAGATGCGCAAAAAAATTCTTCTGCACAACTATGACCAGCTTATGTTTCAGAAATTGCAACCCTTAAGGCAAAGCAATCGTACAGTGGATGAATATGCAACATACTTCTTCAAGATGCTTAATCATGTTGAGATCCAAGACACGGAACAACAATCGTGTTGATATCACTTTAAATATATTATGTCCTCAGTCTATCTCCGAAGCACACCAGCAAGTTATAACAGTCGAGACACAACTCAGAAGTGGGTTTCCAAGTTGGGGTTCCACAAGACAGCCACAATAGAACACTACTAGCACTACCATTCCAACCGTTACAGATATAAAAACAGAGAATTCTATCACGACAGTTAATCCCTTGAAACAAAAACAACCTCAGGGCTTGCATTGTTTTACGTGTGGAGAGATCGGGCATCGTTAATCAGCTTGTCCGTCTCATAATCTCCGTGGCCTATTACTCGCTTCCACTGGATGAGATGTGGAGATCGTTTACGATGATAGTTCGGAAGATTCAGCGAAGGAGCTCGATGCACATGACAGTACCTTGTTAATGGTTCGCCATACGTGTTTAACTCCCAAAATAATTGAAGAACTTCCTCAGCGAAAGAACTTGTTCTCTTCTCACTGCACGATTAATAGCAAGGTATGTACTTTCATCATAGATTCAGGTAGTAGTGAGAATGTAATTGCAGAGTCTGTGGTTGGTTACATCAAGGGATTGAGCTTACTATCACAATGAAACTTTAGTTCAGTTTTCAGTGGGCGATGCTGTTGGGGTCAAAATCGGTACGACGGAATCAATAGCCAAAATTCCCCGCAAACGCGTAAACGCAGCAGCTTTATGCATCTCGAAAGATCGATTTATAAAGCTCGAGAATCGTTTTGTAAGGCTCGAAAATCGTTTTATAAAACTCGAGAATCATTTTATAAAACTCGAGAAATCATTTTATAAAACTCGAGAATCGCT
>CAKOAT010255155.1:7151-35056 GCA_932364175.1 Eruca vesicaria subsp. sativa | reverse complement strand
CATCGGCTATAGCTAGTTTTTAGACTAGGCTATTATTTTTCATCGGCTGGAACTTCAAACTTATGACTTTTGTATTATCACAATCTGTTATGAATGTTGGATGTTTTAAAGCAGAATGTTGGTTATTCTAAACCAGAATGTTCTTTTTTTCTTAACGTCGTTATTATGAAAAATAGCCATTGACAAAGTAAGCATAGCATTTAAAACGATACAACAATAGCAAAAAAAAAATGTTACTCTCTAATATAATAGCGTTTATAAATCGCTACGAACTAAACTACGATAACACAGAGTAAACCATAACAAAAAATAATTACAGCCCCAATAAACCGCTATTGTAGAAGGACCTATAATGGCACGAAACATGACTCATAATAAATATGTAACATAAAAAACGCGTCTTATAATAACAATAAAGACAGCTACATCATATTGCCATCGTATCTGTATATTACATAGCGTCCAAAAAAATAGCTATCGTAGAGGGGGTACCTATGATGGCTGCCGATGACATAGCATATCAGAAAACGCTATGATAGGCCTACGATAGCGTTTATCGTGTGCTAAGAATGTGCATATTTCTTGTAGTGATTTATGGATGTCTACTGGTGTCTTTTTCTTTTGAGTTTTTGTTTTTGGTTGGTCTTAGTTACGTTGTAATAATACTTTTTGAATGAATTACAAGTGTTAAAAAATAACCAAAAGAAGCATAAATCCTCGTTCCTTAAAAGTAAATCACAAAAATAAGTGAATAACACACTACATCGTATAATTAATACAAATCAACTAGGATAAGATCTGCGCCTTGCGTGAGATAAAATTATTATTTTTATTATGTTTTGGAAAATGAAACAATAGTTCGGTTTTATTTGGATTAGGGGTGTTCAATCCGGATATCGGATTTCGATTCGCTTCGGCTTTTTGGTATTTCGATTATTAAAATATAACTACTATTCTAAATCCATATTTACTTCCGTTTGATTTGGTTTATATACCATTGATTTTTCAATTTATTCAGTTTTATACCAAAAACCATAATTATTTAGTTTAAGATCATATTATATATTATACAAATATATAACATGGTCATATTTAGAGTCATATTTTCAAAAGTCATTTATTAAAAAATATTATATATTTAAATAAAAGAATAAAAACCAAAAAAGGCCTTTATCATCTAATAAAATGATCAAATCAAGAATTAATATCAAAGCTCTAAAATTTGAAAAAAAAACAGAAAAAAACAAAACAGAAGCATGAAAGAAAAGTTTTTATATTCTTCCATATTTAGTGTTCATCAAATTAATATGTCTTCGATTGTATACAACTTTATTTGTTTAAAAATAAAAAGAAAACTTGTAAAGAATTTCAACTAATTGTTATCAATCAAATTTATAATCTTTACTTCAATTTAGTTACTGTTAAAATAAAGCAAAAAGATAAAAAAAAAGACTAAGAAAATAAGAAGTCTCAGTTGCAGTAAATTGTTAGTTAATTATAGTTCAAGTGATTCAAGTGATTTACAAATTATAATTATAGTTCAACTCATGTTGTTGTGTGAAGCCTCTGTCAGGGATAGTGAATAAATTTTGAAAGGTCTGAAACTTTATGGAGATGCGTCTTGGAAAATGATTAACCATTTGAAGTCTTCCATCATTTTTGGGAAAACAAATAGCCGATGAGACCAAAATGGCTATAAAATAGGTTTTGGGGTATAGAGAAAGAAGGTGGCGAAGGTTCATATCTTGGCCTCCTTGAGTGTTTTCAAGGTTCAAAACACAGATCTCTTAAATTTTATCAAGGAAAAATTAGAAGGAAGATTACAGGGGTGGTATTCTAAAACGTTGTCGATGGGGGCCAAGGAAGTTTTAATTAAATCGGTTGCTTTAGCTCTCCCAATATATGCAATGTCAGTTTTTCGGTTCCCAAAAGGTCTCTGTGAACAAATTACGAGTGCGATTATAGAGTTTTGGTGGAGTAGTGGGGATAAAAAGAGAAAGATCCCATGGGTTTCTTGGGAAAAATTGTGTAAACCCAAAGAACAGGGAGGTCTTGGGTTTCATGACATTGGGCGCTTCAATCAGACTTTGCTCGAGAAACAAGCTTGGCGAATTTGGAATAATCCTGATTCTTTGGTTTCTCGAATTTTTAAAGGCAAATACTTCAAATATGGAAATTTTCTTGAGTGTGGAATGGGGACACGTCCGTCGTACGCATGGAGGAGTATCATGCAGGGTAGATAATTACTCAAAACGGCTTGTATCAACATATTGGCAATAGGTCTAATACTAATGATTGGGCTGAAAACTGGATTATTGGCGCTGTTCCTCGGCCTCCAATGTACCGTGAGAATAGCTCCATAAATTATGCTAAAAGTTTCAGACTTACTCATGCAGGGGTCAAACCAATGTGATATTAATTTGCTACATCAGACTTTTACGCCACAGGATGTTCAAAGGATATTATTTCTGAAACCATAACTGGTATTTGAAGATTCGATCAGGGGTTTCACACCAAGTGGATCATATTCGACTCGGAGTGGATACAAGTTGTTAGAGGCTTTGGTGGATTTTGATCACCCTCAAGGATACTCTCTCACTCCTATTGAAAAATAATTGTGGAGAGACTTGTGGAAAATAAAGATGCACCAAAAGTAAAACATTTTATGTGGCGTGCACTATCTGGTGCGTTAGCTGTTAAGCAACGTTTGACTACTCGAGGTATTCCGATTGACCCAACATGCTCTGTTTGTGGTAATGGTGATGAGAGTATCTGTCATGTTCTTTTTACATGTGTTAAAGCATGTGCCACATGGGAGAAATCTAACTTCCCAGTACCCTTAGGAGGTTTCTCTCAGGATTGGTAAGAGCTCATCTACGGATTTACATACAAGAAATATTTTTCCATGGTTGCTATGGGAAATTTGGAAAGCTAGGAATGCTTTTGTTTTTGAAATCAAGGTTATTGAGTCTTCCTTTATTGTTAAGAAGGCCTATGAAGAAGAATCCACATGGTTTAATACATTCACAGGATCGAAGGATGGAGTGGGTGATGTCGATACAGAAATGATTCGATGGAACAAACCGCCCAATGGTTTCCTCAAATGTAATGTTGGATCCTCATGGGCAAATTCAAATCTTCCTACGGGTGTTTCATGGATTTTACGTGATGAAAATGGGTGTACAATCATGCATAGCCGCGAGCCTATTCCCGTATGCGCACAAAAACATAGGCAGACTTGTGGGCTCTTTTTTGGGCGATAGAATGTTTGCATAATTTAGATTTCTCAAATATTATTTTTGAGACTTCGTCGGAGAGCCTACATGACATACTCACAAAGCCTGATGAACACCATAGCCACAGCCATATTCGCCACAATATCTCTTTTCTTCTGGCAATGATAGATTCATGGAGTTTGGATCACGCTCTTCCTCAACGCAATGAAGCTGCAGCGGCAGTTGGTTTAAGTATCACTCGTGATCTGCATCTCCAGTCGTACATCGCCAGAAATGCTCCGGTGTGGATACATCACTTACTCGCTTTAGAGGCTCAGCAATAAGGGGTTTTGGTGAGGTCTCTTCCACTTTTGTTTGGTGTCTAATGACACCTCATCTTATCTCTTTTGTTTTTACTCTTTGTAACATCTTCAACTATTGAAATCTAAAATTGTTATAAAGAAAAAAAAGGTTCAACTCATGTAACAAATAGATATTCATGCATCGTTATAAATATATACATATTTACATGTTTAAGTTTAATCGGTTATAAATCAAACCATATCCAAATATTCCAGTTTTTATAAAATCACATTCATTCGGTTTGTATGGTATATACCAAAAATAACCATATTATCGATTGCTTAATATCTTTTAAAAATATTAAATTAAAAAAACTAAGATATTTAAATCATTGATAACAAAAAAATTTCAATGTGAACAATTTAATAAGTTTATAATTTATAAATGTTCTTGAAAATTCATGGAAAATTTTGAAATTAAAATATTTATGTAAGCTTATATGGTGTATGGTTTAATCTATATATATATTTGTTTTATTATTTAATGATACTTTTTACTCATATGATTTTAAAATCATGTGTATCTTTTTATAATAAAAATGTTAAACTATTGATCATTAATTTTTAACATAATAAATTTTATAGTTTTAGTCATTTATTCTCGTTTTTAAATTCAAATTATAACATATACGAAAAATCTACAGTTTAATTTTATAGCTAATTTGATTGTTTAATTTATTTTAATAATATAAAATTAAAGAAAAATGATGGAGAGGAGATATAAATTGTTCTCAAATATTTTTTTATTAGAATCGTTAATTGTCATATATATGTATATTATTGATTTATGGTAAATCTGTAGGTTTTATTCAAGGAAAGAAAATAAAATAGTAATTATATCTAGCAGAAAAATCATAAATGCTTCTATCATAAATATCATATCATCATATCATATAGTTTGACCATCGAATGTATCTAGCAACATATAAAAATCGAAAGTAAACCTACTTATTTTTCAATTGAATGTAATTGACTACTTAATTGAGTTTAAACGTGAGTTTTTTTTAATTGTTAAAAATTGAAATTAATTTTTTTCAAATGTTTCTCTTTTAATATATAGGGGATAGGAAACAATATTTTGCTACAGAAATATTGACCAACACCAATCTGTTCACACAATTTTTGAATTTTTCACCTTAATTTTGATCTTGTATCAAAATCAATTTCTCCAACAAAAAGAAGCAAGCTTAATGAAGCGGCAACGGCCATTGCTTTCAGCGTCACTCGTGATAGGCGCCATCAGTCGTATTTTGCTCGGAATGATCCATCATGGCTAGTTCACCTTCTAGTTTTGGAGACTAAATGAGTAAGGGTGTTGGTAAATCCTGCTTCTCTTTTCTTCTGTTGTTATGATGGTGTCTACTGACATCTCATTTTCTTGTGTTTTAGTCCTATACATTTGTTTGCCATCAAACTTTGTTTTTTTGCTCAGTGTTATAAAAAAAAAGAAAACGAGACAAAAAAAAAAGAAGCAAGCTTTTCAAGAAGGCACTGTTTAAAAATTATTTTTTTTTTCCTCAAAAGTTTTGCAAGTTTCGTATATATTGATCAAACTTACAATGACAATATATATACACTAGCACAGAGTCAGTTATTGTTATATATATTATTAAAATATATACTAATGTAGAGATGGCATCATAGATATTTTTCTGTATTAGCACTTATATATTATTATATTTTAACATAAATTACAATAATATCACCTGCATATTTTCTATTTAATTATAATCTATTATATTAAAAGAGAAATCATGACTCACGTCATGTGTGATATTTTAGTTTGGACTATCTTTAGAGTTTTATAAAATTTTGCATAACATTATAATATCTTTTCATCTCATTAACATTTGTTTGAAATATAAATAAATAGTTTTAATAAAATTGTAACACAATCTTTTAAAAATCTTTTAGAATCTTTTTCAAGATATAGCTTCAAAAATTATTTGATTAAAATTTTAATTAGCATAAAATATAATTAAAATTTTAATTAATATTTAATTTATAAACAAAAAATTAAAATTATGTAAAATACTTTTAACAATATCCCAAAATTTTGTTTATGTATTATGTAAGTCCAACTTAATTAATTTTTACATAGATTTCAAATTTAGATATAAAACAAAATATATAAATTAGTAATCTTACATAATAATGTTTTTAAAAATTGTTACAAAAATACAAATTTATAAAATTTATATTAATAATATTATAAGTCACATAAAAATTATTATAAAATTTGATAACATAGATAATAAAATTATATTTATTTATTGATAAATTTTATTATATAATTTCAAATATTTTCGTATTAAAATACCCGCATAACCGTGCGGGTTGAAATCTAGTATATGATTAAAGGATCATCTTACGATTATTTTCCATGCATGGGTTTTGGTTAAAGTTACAAATTAAGCAGAATAATTATTACATAAGTTGAATTAATAATATTATTTAAAGGAATGAATCAATTAAACGCAAAATAAGAAATGTGTTCTACTCATCAAATTTACGAACTAAGGAAATTTGCTAAAACTAACTCTGACCTTTATTTGAAATGTAAATCTATACCCAAAATTAAATCAATTGTAAGAATAAAATAAAAGCCTTGTGAAGTTATAGCCAGCCCTTTATGATAA
Organism: Eruca vesicaria subsp. sativa; assembly: GCA_932364175.1. NCBI lineage: Eukaryota > Viridiplantae > Streptophyta > Magnoliopsida > Brassicales > Brassicaceae > Eruca > Eruca vesicaria. Next base: position 28,840 of record CAKOAT010255155.1, on the reverse strand, counting down.
AACAAATAAATTAGAATTCATTTTTACGAATATAACCTCGAAAAATCGTTTGGAAAACTGTATGTCGTATAGATGACTTCCTCTGGATGGATGAGCTACCAGGATACACAATTGAAATGGAATTGATTGAGGAGATAATGCTTAAGTTTGAGACCTCACACCTTGTTATCCTTGAACATCTGAGACTACCTATCTATGTAGAAGAAGCTGCTGGGTTTCACAAAAGAATGAAAAGGATACATGATCTTGGGAAGATTGTGGTTCCTTGTGCAGTGTTCGAAGTTGAGTTTCTTATCTCACCAGATAGAGGTACGCATCTAGGTTCCTACAATGGGGTATTTGATGATCATATGTATGCAGCAGCCTCACGGGGATAGTTGAGATATAGAGCTGAAATCGACAAAAGCATAACATAAGCAACATTGATCGACATCCTTCGGATACCTCAGCACGCAGAGACAGAAACAAACAAGTCTGGGGAAAGAAGAGGAGAAACTGAAAAAAAAAGAGAAAAAGGACTAAGGAAAGTCTTAACTTATCATTAATTCCTCACTTCTCAGATGGTATCAGCAAATCCAAAGTGCGCAGCAGATGTATCTCACAGCATTTTGCAAATCTTAAAGCACTCCTTATTGTTGAGATGATAGACAAAGGAGAAAAGTCTATGGAGGAGGCTTTCACACAAGAATGATAAAACTTCAGAGAGTAGACATTAAGACTTGTTTTAGAGCGAGTTCTCATTCTCATCCGAACTAAATCAAATATCGTCAGAAGTGAAGCTAATGACTAAAATAAACGCTGAGTGGGAGGTAACCCACTATTAGGTTTGTTTTAAATTTGGTTTAATTTTCATATATTACTGATTTATGTTTTTATTTATTTCAAATAAAAAAACGTGAACAGTGAAGTTACTGTAGCAGGGATCGACGCTGTAGCAATGAAATCGATAGACACTGTAGCAGCCCCGTTGAGCGATACTGTAGCAGCCCCGTTGAGCGATACTGTAGCAGTCCCGTCGAGGGTGATCCATCATAAACTTAGCCATAAAAACAAACTAGATGAAGAACATAATTAAGATATTCCTAACAATAGTTTATATCAGTAATACATAAATCAACCCTATGGAAAACCTTAATCTAACAATAAGATCACTCAGACATATTCATGAGAAACATAATCATAATGATGTGAATAATACTTTGAATAGATGAAAAACAATAGAAACAAATAATAGAATAGAAAACAAGGGAGTTCAAGATCTTCTCTTTTATGAAGTTCAGATCTCTCTCTCTCCAGGGTAGAAGACGGCTTTCCAGATGCAATAGTGTATGAATGCTTATGGTTTACAAAATAATAAAAGTTTAATAAATAGTCAAAGATTCGACCAGGGACTTGTCTTGCAAAATGAGAGACTTCTGGGTAAAACTTTTAATTTCCAAAAATCATCATTAGACTCGCAGGTGTAAGTGCCATCGATCGATGCACAGGGTGTTACATTGATCAATTATGTGTGTAAAATCTGGTTCCGACTTGGGTCTTCAGGTTGAGAATTCTTCAATGCACTAAAATGGTCCTAAAACTCCAATTTGTTGGGGTCAAAATCGGTCACGACGGAATCAATGCCTAAAAGTCCTTAAAGATAAATAAGAACACTTCTCGGAAAAGTAATTTTTATAAAGAAACCTATACAAAAATGTTTTTCGATAAAATTCATAAAACGCCTCAATCAAGTCACCAAAGCTAAACATCGACTGTTCAAGAACATCGGAAGAGTATCCAAACCGGTCAATGCATAACGACCAAACCAACCGCAGATCGGGTCGTTACATAGCAGCCAGACGTGAGCCAAACCAGTTTGCTATGTAGCGACCGGTCCACGCACGGACCAGGTTGCTATGTAGCGATCGGTCCAAACCAATCCCGGTCACTACATTGCAACTGGTCTGCACAAAGACCAAGTCAATGCATAACGACCAAACCAACCACAGACCGGGTCGTTACATAGCAGCCAGCCGCGAGCCAAACCAGTTCGCTATGTAGCAACCGGTCCACGCACGGACCAGGTCGCTATGTAGCGATCGGTCCAAACCAATCCCGGTCACTACATTGCAACTCATCTGCACAAAAACCAAGTCGCTATGTAGCGACCGGTCCCGTAACGGTTCAGGTCGCTACATAGCGACCGGTCCACGCATGGACCAGGTCGCTATGTAGAGACCGGTCCGAACCAAAATCGTTCGCTATGTAGCGACCGGTCCGTGCAAGGACAAGTTTGCTATGTAGCGACTGGTCCCGTAACGATCCCGGTCGCTATATAGCGACCGGTTCCTTTCAGGTCGGGTAGCTACATAGCGACCGATCCGATCCCGAGCCAGGTCGCTATGTAGCAACCGTACTGTCTCTAACATCGATCAAATGAATATGTGCATTCTCGTCTACTCTTTAATACTATTTCCCGTAGGCGGAGTCTGAACCACCTCTTGCTCCTTATCGATCAGAATTACCGTTTAGACTTTACGATAAAAACTGTGGAAAGAATTAACATTTCGAGTCGAAAGAAGGCCCAAGAAGGTGTAAAACGCGACTAGAAGCCCACTTGCGATTATTTAAGAAAAAGCCCGTAAACATTGTGACGGTTTATACTTATTCCAAACGCGACTAGAAGCCCACTTGCGATTATTTAAGAAAAAGCCCGTAAACATTGTGACGGTTTATACTTATTCCACAAGAAAGAATAAATGTCAAGTTTTCGAAGATAATCATGAAGATCGGGAAAAATGGAATATCTCCATTTTTGAGCTATGATGGCTTAAGGGCAGAAGGGAAAGCGTAAACCGTCCTTGGAGGGAGTATATAAGGAGTCCTAGGTGAGAGGCACAAAGGGGAGAACTTTGTAGAATTAGAACTCTCTGCACTTAGAAACTTTAGGCTTTTTCCCGACAAGTTTGGTGTCTATGACAGGCATTCAATTACTTGACGAACTCGCACAGGTGGTTTGATCTCTTGTCCAGCTATTTTAATTGAACTACGTTCGGCTTGATCCTCGAAAGGGGTACATAGGCAGCCTCTCATAAGGTTCAGCCCAAAATTAATCAAAACCTTTTTTGTATCTTTTTCGTCTTTGTTGTTGAGCTGCGACTCAATTAGGTTTACGATTTTTGGTCGCTAGAACTAGGTAAGTCGCTGACAGCTCTTGTGGCGAAGCTTTTATAATATTTTATAATGATCATAAACGCTATTACTCGGATTCGAAATAAGATCTACTGTCTTCTCTAAATTTGTTTTCTTATCTTTTCATATTTTCTGCATCTATTTAGTCACTTATCGTTGGTTCTTTCAGAGATCCGGGATCTCTGGGAAATTATGGTTTTCCTAGTTTTTTAATTGAAACGGAAATTGATGGTGTGTATTTTAGTTCCCATAGTTTGGCGCTAGAAGGAGCGGGGTAGAGATTTCTCTTACTCTGAGCCACAAAACGCTTGATCGAAACGATGTCAAGAAATATGAGAGACAACAGGCAGCACTGGCTGCTCCTATGGCTAACGCTTACACAAACACCGCAGTAATCGAAAAAATTGAAAACCTAGTCACGAATTTTTGCCACAGGAAGAGCACTGAAACGAGCTCGTGATTTCTCCATGCTAACAAAAAGGGTAACGATAAAATCTATCAATCCCCGTAAAATCTGTGTTGCTACCGAATTGGAGAAATCTCAACAACTTAAGGTTCAACCAAAAGACGTTCTCCAAGAACTTTTCGGAAAAATAAAACTTTCTCTCCTAGAATCAGCAAAGAAACCCTAGGTTACTCCCAGAATAAGGAAGCACAGAAAATCGAATTGCCAACTCCCCACTGTTATATTCCTCACGAATAATTTTCGAAGAAACAAAGTTGATATTTATTGAATCACTCGAAACCTAAAACGGCTGACAAAGACTAAACTAAGCAAAACAAGAGATCGTATTCCTCACTGCTAAACGTTTTCTGAAACCTAAGGTTTCGTAAAAATTCGAACTTTGATTCTAGAGTATCATGTTTGGCGAATTCTCGATACTTCTTACCAAGCGTATTTTGGAAAAACTACCCAAAAATCCCGCGAATTGATCCTACGGATATAAGGAAATTTTTAATCAAGTTTGACCGCAATAGGAAACTAGTCAAAACTTCTGGTACTTGAACCCAGAAACTCAAGTTGCAGAAGAGCCACAAAACATGATTTTTCCAGAAAAGGACTCTCCTACAACCATACTCGAAAACGTGTTTACAAAACAGCTTTTATAAAATTAATCTCATAACAGTTTTCGGAATAAATTTCGTAAAATTAAGCTTGAAAACATTTTACGAAATAGCTTTCTTAAAACTGAACTCAATAATAGTTTACGGAACATCATTCGTAAAACTAAACTCATGAAATTTTCCAAAATAGCTTTCGTAAAATTAAACTAGACAATGTTTTATGGAACGTCGTTCGCAAAGTGAAACAAGTCAATGTTTTACGGTACAACTTTCAATAAATAAAATTGACAGAATTTACGAAACGACCGCATCAACGTACCACATAAGTCGAGTTAGACCAGCCCCAATAGTTAGCGATAGGTCCGACCACATACCAGATCGTAACGTAGCGACCGGTCCCGTATGGACCAGATCGCTATGTACCGACCGTTCAGACCAGGGATCAGGTCGCTACGTAGTGAGCGGTTAAACCACGGACGAAGTCTCTACGTAGCGACCAGTCCCGTACAAACTAGGTCATGACGTAGCGACCGGTCAGACCACGGACCAGGTCGCTACATAGCAACCGGTCCCATACAGACGAGGTCATTACGTAGCGACCAGTCCCGTACCAGTCTAAGTTGCTACATTTCGATCTGTCAGACCCCAAAAGGCTCGTCCTTTGTGTTCCCTTTTGAATCCCGATCGAAGATTTTTTTTGTTTCGTCTCAATCAGAGTTTCCGTTGAGATTTTACGACAAAAACAAGTAAGACTCGCCTAAACTCATTGTCTTGCTCCTGTACAGGTCCAGTTCACTACATAGCGACCTGTTAGACCCCAAAATGCTCCTCCTTTGTTTGTTATTTTGAATCACGATCGAAACTTTTTTCTTTTCGTCTCAATCAGAGTTTTCATTGAGATTTTACGAGGAAAATAAGTAAGACTCGCTTGAACTCCTTGGCTTGCTCCTACTCGGCCTCTTGAGCATCCTACTCGCCCCTACCTCCATCTATGCGCTCTCCTTCGAATCTCGATTGAAACGCTTCTTGTTTCGTCTCGATTGGAGTTACCATTGAAAATTTATGATAAAAACCGCAAATACTTTCTGGCATGATTTCAAATTGATCGCATAAAACGGCAACACTTAACTTTACACCTTAACCGCCTCAACTATATGAGTAATTTAAACATTTTCTAAACTTTGACGTCGTATCTAAGGAGATGATATAAGTCGAGTTCGGAAGATAAACGTCTAGTTTCAAAGGATAAACACCAATATCGAAAAGGGCAAACAATCTCAAGAAGAGGAATAGTACACGAGTAAGAAAAACAGAGAAAGGGGCAGACAAATCTTCGAGAAAACTAAGGTATGTCCGACATGAAAATTTCTTAAATCAAACTTAAAAGTTTTCATAGGAAGAAATACAAAAAAAATGATTTCAGGATTGTTGTAGCCTTTATGGAACTTAGAATATAGGTGAATAGTCTAGCGAACAAAGTCTTAGGTGATTTTTCCTATCTCAATCTATTTTTTTTTAACTATTTAGGCAGAACTTGCAAAAGCAAACTAAACTCTCGCAAAACCGAGAAACGATCACCACGAAAACTCGGCTCGCTTCCTAAAGAAAGAACTAGTGATACAGATGTTTTAAAACCGACTTGTTCCTAGCAATTTCTTAAAAGCGACATATTCCAAGCCAGTCGTCTTTAAAATCGTTCCAGATTGTCGATCGTCCCAATCCTTGAAAGAAAAAACTTACACAATCCTTCGAAAGAATTGTTCATCCGTTTTCTTTCGTAAAAAGGGAGAGAGTAGGTACATATATTATACTCGTATACTCCCATACTTCAAAACAAAACAAAAAAAAGAATTTTTCCTTGCATCAAGAAAACGCCTTCAGCAAAGCAAACTCTCGCAGCAGTAGGCATAAAAATATTTTGACAATGTGATTCCTCATCAAAATCATCCCAAAAGCAAACAAAATATAAGATTCATCTAAACTCTAGCAAAGCATCAAAACCATTTGTGACAAAAAGAAATCAAGAACACGAATAGCAGCAAATACGACAAAGGGGACACGTCCACCCCGCTCGTCGACAAAATCTATTGTTGTTTAACTGATTCATTTCGCTCAAGAAACCTACGAAAATGTTTCGAGACTAGACCTTGATGAGAAAACCTTTGGTAAAACTCCATGAGTGACTCTAACAAAACTATCACAAAAGAATCAAAAACAAAGCAGAAAGGTTTCTTAAAAAAAACTTGCGAAAACATCGTTACTTTGACATCTCCATACGCTGCTCCTAATTACTGAATTCATAAAACAAGTTGCCCATTACTTACGCAAAAAAATCCTTCGTATAATCAGATCAAGTCATACGAAGAAACTTTCAAAAGTAAACGTAACAGGTTTTAGGAAAAAGTATTGATACACCCTAAATCGGGAAGGATCACTCAAAAGGACTGAAGGGATATGAACTCGCCAAAAGGGAGAACTGGTGGATTGAACGGTGACACAAAGGGTTGCGGATGGCCCAATGATACTACCAGACTTCGATCGTTGCCGGATGTGACGCACCGGTCCAACAAAAGAAGGATCAAAACTTGGAGATAACCTCACCAAGAAACTAAGAAATGTTCTACAAAGAAAAAAAGATATTATATATTTATATTACTTGTAGTCAAAGAAAGACTAAGAATTTTTGTGGAAAACTAGAAACTTAGAAAACACAAACAAAGACTAAGACTTTTGACTAGAAATGAGTGCGTTGTTGAATGTCCCTTTGCATGACCACGTCCCTGACTTCTTTTGTTGATATTTATTGATTCAAATGGGCAGGAGACCATGAGAAAAGGTCTGGTCGAATTTGGTGTAAAACCGACCCAAATTTAATTTGTTATGCTTTTTTCTTTGGGATGAAAAAGGTTCATTTTGACCAGAAACTAAACCAACTCCATCTTTAATGTCACTTAGCTCACTCAGATCCAAAGGAGTGTTATTTAGCTCACTTAGCTCTTCCAGCTCAGATATGTAAGTGGAGGTCCACACTTAAATGTGCAAATGTCTGAATTCGCGAGAACTGAATATCACCTGATTTGTAAATAGCATAACTCCCACATATGAACTCTGTTTGATCTGATTCTTCTCTGAGGAGCTCTGTAATTTAGTTGAGAACATTATCCAAGTGATTTAATGTGTATAATTCTCGTAGTTTGGAAGATATAAGCCAAACAATGAACATATATCTTTACTGCTTCCCATGGTCGAATCATGTATGCCTGTTTTGCCTAGTGTTCTACCCAAGGGCACATCATTCCCTCTCTTATGAAAAAGATTTGACCTCAAATCCCGTTTACCTGTATCAATAGGAAATGATTCAGACAAAAATAATTTAAAGGTCATGTACAATTTAGTGAAGGAAAATTTTGGAAAGAAACTTTCTTGGAGTTTTGAAGTCGCTTTCCTCAAATACTTCCAGTTCCATGTCCCTGATAAATAAGACCTTTGTTGTTCTCCTGTGCTCACTCTCCTTAGGAGTTGATCATGCTTATCTTGTACTTTCAAAATAACTAAAGAAACCACATCAAATCTGCGAAAGAAATAATCAAAAGATTTCTCTATCCTTAAGACATCAAAAAGAAGATCCAAGCTCTTAGGGTAACCACCACGCACTTGGGTAAACATCAAGCAAGTAAACTGAGTGCGAGGAACTGTTTTTACTTGTTTTAAAATCAAGCATAGCTTTGAGAATGATAAGAAAAGAATGAGAAAGTGCCAACTTTGAAAACTTCTCAACATGAACGAAATCAATTGATTCTTTGGCTTAAGCAGTTTCGGTTCATGCATTTTCCAGATCCAATTTTTTTTCAATCCACAGCTCAATGAAAACACATCATGAAAAGATTTAAGCAAAACGTTGTTGTACCAAGTAAAGATCTGTTTTCGCAAAGAAATGCTTGGGTTCAAAACGTTTCCATGATGAGCAGAAAAAATCAACTCATGATCCTTATAGTGCTGTTGGCTTTCACAAGGAATTAGCTGATGAATCACCCTTGGTTAAATGCTTTCCACTGGTTGCAATAGGTTTTTTGGTGGTGAACTCTTTGGTGCCTCTTTTGTTGGGTTTCCTTTGATAAGTAACTTGGTGATCAAACTGCCCTGGACTCTTTTGAAAGATGTGAGTGTCTCCCATAAGCAAACCACATTCTATGCTTTTACTTCTCTGAGACTGAACCTGTCTATCTTGGACACTCAAAACAAACATTAAAATACCAGGATCATATGTACAAGACATGTACTTGTGCATATCTGAAAACAAAGTCTCTTTGCACATGGTTCATCCTTTCAAGATACTCATCAAAGTAGATATTACAGATCAGAATTTTATCAAGATATGCAATAATATTATTTATGTTCAAGACGTGCATATCCTTCTCAACATCTGAACACAAAAGAGTAAATTCTGATTGAGAAACATCTATCACAAGTTCAAGACGTTTTTTAAAGAATGTGTTGTAAACCACAATATCATCACAGTTCAAGACATCACAATTATCAAGAAATGATCTCAGAAACTGCCAAATTTTATCAGTTTCAAAACACTCAAGATTAGGCTGCAAAACAGAATCACAAAAATCAAGATCACCAAAATCAGTTTCAGTTTCAAGTGATTTCTGTTCCAGCAACTTCTTAATCAAAATTTCGTTCAAGACACAAGTGGATGCAAAAAAATCACCAGTGATTAGTGCATTTCTGAAAGAACTCAGATTAAAGTCATTTCCTTTGAAAACAAACGAATCAAAAGATTTTCTAGCACAGAAATCAGTTTGTTGCAAATTAAGATCAAATGACTTTTCCAGATAATGAAAACCTTTGATATGTTCCAAAAACTGATCAAAGCTCAAAATAATTCCAGAATTTATTGCCATTTTGAAAATATTTTTGATCAAGGAGTTCATCAGGTTTAAACAATTTAAAAGAATTAACCATGTTTTCAAAAACAGATTTTGAAACACAAAAACCTTTCATCTTGTCAAGACCAAAATGAATCACATCATGAGAACTGATCTTGACAAACATGTTAGGCATAGAATTAAGAAAATCATATTTCTCACAATGCTTTTGAAGATCAGGAGACAAAGAGACAAGAGTTGTGCCAGGATCAAAGCAAAGATGTCTCTCCATAACGATGGATGTGAGGCTTGTTGCTACTTCATCAAAGACTGGGCCAGGTTCGTCCTCCTCATCAAAGATAGGACCTAGATCATCAGCCAAGGGTTTTCCACAAAAACCTGTTGAGACAAAACAAGATTACTCGGATGCTCCGGTTGCGAAACGGTTAGTTCTGCAATAGTTTGTTCATTATCAAACATAAAATCATATTTTTGAGAAGGGAGATCACATTCATCCTCACAAATGATCAAACTTCCCATCAGCTCTTCATCATACTCATCAAAAATGGGTAAAGAATCTGAAAAATCTTTTAGATCTTCAAGGTTGTTTTCAGATTTACCTTTAGGTTTTTCATTGATGAATAATGATGGTTTAGCTACAGGTGCACATGTGGCTGTGCTCTTTTTGTGGGTCTTTCTGACATCCTTGAGTGCTTTCACCACTCCCTCCACAAGATTGTCACAAAACTCTTGGACATCAAACTGAAGAAGACGCCTCCTTTGACCAGCTTCAACTCTGGATGTTATAAGCTGCTCTTTGCACCTACTGTTTGACATCTACTGTGGTTTTCTTTGCCTTTCCTGCACAGTAACAAACTCATCAAAAGTATTCAACAAGTTATGAGATGAAGATTTAAAGATAGCTTGTTGTTCGAATTTCTCTTAGCTACTCTTCTTGTGAAGTCCAAACATGGTAACCTGAAAATTCTCAACACAAAAGGTTAGTAGATAAAATCCTCACACTCTCAAATGTTTGATCTCATCCACTCAAGAGTTTCACTCAGATATTATGGTCTCACAAGAGTTTCTTCTCAATGTTCTAAAAGAACAGATCAAGGAATCCCAAATTCCCAATGGTTGCTCTAAGCAAACAAGGAATGAAACACAAGATAGAAATATAGAGAACTGCTTTTGAAATCCCTATTAACCACTCCAATGCTGGATTTCTTCCCAGCCAGCAGGATTTCTCTTCCACCACCTAGCCAAATAAATCAAACTTTGTTTTTTTTTCTTCTTTTTTGTAGATTTTTTTTTTTCTTTTTTTTAATAGAAGAATTGTGATAGGTAAGGTAGTGACCCGGATTTGAGATAGAAAGCAGAAGAAAAAGTGTTTAGAAAATGAAAGATGAGAAGATGGATAAATAATACCGATTGAGTGGCTCTGATACCACTTGATACGCCCTAAATCGGGAAGGATCACTCAAACGGACTGAAGGGATATGAACTCGCCAAAAGGGAGAAATGGTGGATTGAACGGTGACACAGAGGGTTGCGGATGACCCAAGGATACTACCAGACTTCGATCGTTGCGGATGTGACGCACCGGTCCAACAAAAGAGGGATCAAAACTTGGAGGTAACCTCACCAATAAAATAAGAAATGTTCTACAAAGAACAAAGAGAAATAAACTCATAAAAAGGGGAAAACAATCTGATTATTTCGTGGCTTGTGATTACATATTTATATTACTTGTGGTCAAAGATTAAGAGTTTTTGTGGAAAATTAGAAACTTAGAAAATACAAACAAAGACTAAGACTTTTGATTAGAAATGAGTGTGTTGTTGAATGACCTTTTGCATGACCACGTATCTGAATTCTTTTGTTGATATTTCTTTATGCAATTGAGCAGGAGACCATCAGCAAAGGTCTGGTCGAATTTAGTGTAAAACCGACCCAAATTGAATTTGTTCTGAATTTTTCTTTGGGATGAAAAAGGCACATTTCTCCCAACAACTAAACCAACTCCATCTTTAATGTCACTTAGCTCACTCAGATCCAAAAGAGTGTTATTTAGCTCACTTAGCTCTTCCAGCTCAGATATGTAAGTGGCGGTCCACACATGAATGTGCAAATATCTGAATTCGCGAGAACTGAAGATCACCTGCTTTGTAAATAGCATAACTACCACATCTGAACTTCGTTTGATCTAATTCTTCTTTGAGGAGCTCTGTAATTGAGTTGAGCACATTCTCCAAGTAATTTCATGCGTATAAGTCTCGTGGTTTTGAAGATATGAGCCAAACAATGAACATATATCTTTACTATTTCCCATGATCGGGCCATGTATGTCTGTTTTGCCTAGTGCTCTACCCAAGGGCGCATCAAGTATTTTTCTTATAGCAAAAAACAAAGCTGTATGATCCGACTTGGGACGACAAATCTAAACTTTATTTCCTCGCACCACGATCAATCAGATCTCATTCTTTAACCCTGCGGCTCACCGGAATCCGTTCTTATTCCCCTCGATTACATCCCAGCAGGAAATCACCCCGAAACTGACTCCGCACGGGCTCTGTATCGAGCCTCTTATGCTTTATCTCCCTCAGATAAAAATGAAACAATTTTTATACGAAGAAAGGAAACATTATACGAAACATTCATCGTATAACTTAAAACTAAAGTGGAAAATCGTTTTCTACAACAAGGAGCCATCTTAAAACAGAATGTTCCGGCATACTTGGCCTATCAATCTCGACAAACGCTATTTGGCCCTCGGCTAATTACGCCTTCTCTTTGAAACAAAACCAGATTACGGCATCCCGAACAATTCAAACCAACTTGACCTTATTGATAGCACAAAAGGGTCATGGTCTAATCCTTTACCAACTACATCTTCGGCTATGCGGCTAACCACAACCTTCACGCCAAGCCAAAGCACTTGACCGACCATTCAGTCTAATTCCACAGCGCCTTACTAACAAAATCCGACGTGTGCCAACACTTCACAAAGTACTGTGAAGAAAGACGGTTCTTCCCAGGGACAAATATATGTGACCCCTTGGTCCTAGTGCCTCTATAATAAATAAAACTACTTCACACTGCAAACATCCGTAGATAAACCAAGATGTTCCTCCAACGCAGGGTTAAAGCAAAACACTTGCAACACCGCAGAACATCTTTAAGACCGCAAACATTCCAAGCACGAAACGCAGCATACGAAAGAAAAACCAATCTTCAGCATTGTGAGACGTCGCAAACGCCTGAAAAACCATTTTTCGACAAAAATACCTTCCTCGATAAAAACAGAATCTTGGAAGTCATACGCCCTAAAATCTTCGTGAAGAATCAAAACGGTAGTATCTACCACCTATGTTTGTTGCTGATCACAAAAAACTCTTAACATTCCTAAACAGACTTAGTCATCTCATAGAGATAGCTCTCATACATCCGACACAAAGGTAATATTGCTATAAAAGAAATCCAAAATTTTGGTCAGCACTTTCAAAGATGCTCGATTCCTACTATACAAGTCGTGTAAGCCGAGAACGTATCACAGACTTTAAAGCGGGACGGAATAAGGTCGAAAGCAATATAGAAAACGTAAGCCAAAGTAGTCATTGCACCCCCTAAAACTGTGATTAAACCTAGGAGGTATTACCCTAATCCCAGCACTCTGGTCTTTAACATCTTTAGGCATAGTATTAAACACCCTGATATGAGATCCCAAAATTTTTCTCTTGGCTAATATTCAAACGTCTTCAGAAAGTCTGCAAGTTTATGCGCTGCAGAAAACTCTTGAAACACACCACGAATATAACAATTCACCCAGAGTTAGACTATGAGATGACAACTCATATTCCTCCCTCTACATTTATACAAATACAAACAAGCTCTTAGAATGCAAAACACAATTTAAAAGACAGCCGCAAATTGGCAGGGACTCGAAGCTACACAAGGCTAGTCTAAAAAATATGACGGCCACACTTGGCCAAAGCAAACAGCCAACGTGGCTAGTCTCAAGGCTGATACAAAATGCCATCGACATCAACCTGCTCGATAATCCCTACACTGAACTCCAAGCCGAACTACGAAAGGCTTGATCCCTTCAAGAGGGTACATAGGCAGCCTTCACCAGGCGCAACCCCAATCTTACCCCTTTCCATTCATAGGAGAGTGGGAAGACAACTTTAAACAGACCTTTTCAACCATTAATTCCGCCTAACTTGCCTAACTTTCCTGAAATTGTCTAACCACTCGCTAAAACCTCACACGAGAAGCTCACTAATCTAACAAGCTCGGGGACTAATTGTTGGGGTCAAAATCGGTCATGATGGAATCAATGGCTAAAGTCTTTAAAGATAAATAAGAATACTTTTCGGAAAAGTAATTTTCGTATAGAAACCTTTAGGAAAATTTTTTTTGATAAAATTCATAAAAAGCCTCAATCGAGTCACCAAAGCTAAATATCGGCTGTCCGAGAACATCAGACAAGAATCCAAACCGGTCAATTCATAACAACCAAACCAACCGCAGACGGGGTCGTTACATAGAAACCAGTCGCGAGCCAAACCGGGTTGCTACTTAGAGACCGGTCTATGCTCGGACCAGGTCGCTATGTAGTGATCGGTCGGAACCAATTCTGGTCACTACATAGCTACCGGTCCGAGCAAGGACCAGGTCGTTATGTAGCGACCGGTCCTGTAATGGTTCGGGTCGCTACATAGTGATGGGTCCACGCATTGACCAGGTCGCTATCTGCACAAGGACCAGGTCGCTGTGTAGTAAACGGTCCTGTAACGATCCAGGTCACTACATAGCAATTGTTCCAGCCACGGACCAGGTCGCTACGTAGAGACCGCTTCAGTTCAGGTCGGGTTGCTACGTAGCGACAGATCCGATCCCGAACCAGGTCGATATGTAGCAACCTGACTGTCCCAGACATCAATCAAACGAGTACATGCATTCTCATCTACTCTTTAATACTATCTCCCGCAGGGCGCATCTGAACCACTTCTCGCTCCTTATCGATCGGAATTACCATTCAGACTTTAGGCTAAAAATTGCAGAAAGCCTGTTATTATTGGATATATCGTAATAAACGCGTCTAGAAGCCCACTTGCGGTTATTTAAGAAAAAGCCTATAAACATTGTGGCGGTTTATACTTATTTCACAAGAAAAGATAAATGTCAAGTTTACGAAGATAATCATGAAGATCAGGAAAATTAGAATATCTCCATTTTTGAGCTATGACGGCTTAAGGGCAGAAGGGGAAAGCGTAAACTGACCTTGGAGGGAGTATATAAGAAGTCCTAGGCGAGAGGCACAAATGGAAGAACTTTGGAGACTTAGAACTCTCTGCACTTAGAAACTTTAGGCTTTTTCTCGACAAGTTTGGTTTCTATAACTGGCACTCAATTACTAGATGCACTCGAACAGGCGGTTCGATCTATTTTCAACTCTTTTAATTGAACTACGTTCGGGTACATAGGCAGCCTCTTATGAGGTTCAGTCCAAAGCAATCAAAACTTTATTCCCTATCTTTTTCGTCTTTGTTATCGAGCTGCGACTCAATTAGATTTAGGTTTTTGGTCGCTAGAAATAGGTAACTCGCTGACAGCTCTTGCGGCCGAAGCTTTTATAATCTTTTGTAACGATCGTAACGCTCTTATGTGTATTCGAAATAAGATCTACGGTCTTCTCTAAATTTGTTTTGCTATCTTTTCATATTTTCTGCATCTATTTAGTCACTTGTCGTTTGTTCTTGTAGAGATCCGGGACCTCTAGGAAATTAGGGTTTTCCTAGTTTCCTAATTTAAAAGAAAATCAACAGTGTGAATTTCGGTTCCCACACAATTTCCTCGAACAAGTACTTGAGCCTGTAAAGACTCTAAAAAGACTCCAATTTCGTATGAAAGAGTTTAAAAACATATCTAAATCATGGTTTAAAATGGGTAAAATCCGTGACCTATCAACTCTCCCACACTTACCCTTTTTTTTCCTCAAGCAAAACAAATAGGCGGTCTCTCTAAAAGAGGTTTGAAACAGCGGGGACTCATAATTTTAGAACATATAAGCATCACCTCCACAATTTTGGAAAACCATTTGTAAGACGTCTAAATTTCATAAGTACTTTTTATACCATATCCTAGCTTAGCAACCAAATTCATCTATCCTACAGCTTAGCAAATCCTGTCGGACATTTCCCTTTACCAACCTCATTTCTTAGAATAAAAAAGTGCAGGCTTTACCTTGGGAGTATCGATCATATGATGAAAAGATTTTCAAACAATTATCCAGACATGCAGGTAAAAGCTAGTTCATATCTTCTCTCTCTACTCATTTTTCTCTCACTCAAAAGTTTCTTCCATTGCAGGATCATTGACCAAAATCGGACAGGTTTCCATGAATCAAGCCTTAATGTTGGTAGGCACTAAGTCTCGTTCACTTCTTTTTGACCTATATCCAAGAATTGATATGAACTGAACCTTGGTGATTGTCACCACCAAGCCCCATTCGAATTATTTTGTTGGAATCCTTATGTATCAAGCCTTAATGGTTGTAGCCACCAAGTCCTATTCGGATTTCACCTAACTAACATCTATTATCTTTATATAATTTTGTTTATTTATTTACTTATATATATATATATATATATTTTTTTTTTACTTATATCTAGGGTCGAAATAGAGAGAGAAGGTGAAATCTACACAAGGCTTTACCTTACAAACTTATTTTAAGAATCTGATCCCATGTATACCAAGCCCCAAGACAAGCATTTGAGTTAGGTTTACGTTGGAGGTCAGCTTCGGTTCCTTAAAAAAAATGTTAGCAAGTGTAGATAGTTGATAGGTTGATCCACTTTAGTATTATTAGTACTATCTGCAATCAGTAGGTGTAGAATAATGCTAAAGAGTAGTTAGATAATAAGCAAAAAAAAAAAAATCATTATCCCCTTCTTGACTCAATTAAACCCTTTTTATTATTATTATTATTATTATTATTATTATTATTATTATTATTATTATTATTATTATTATTATTATTATTATTATTATTATTATTAAGAGTCAATAAACATAAACAACTGGTTTTAGTAAATACCTCCCCGAGAATTAAACTTCACTGTCCTCAGTGATGATCAGTCTAAGGTTGGTCAAATAAATAAATCATAAGTAATATATATATATTTAAACGTTAGAGTCTGTACATGTCCATCAGTCTACCATCGATCGATATAGCCTAGCGGCCATCGATCGATAGTTAGCTGATAGTGTGAAGCACAACAACAAATAGTACGTGAAACACGTCTCAATATGGTCATCTCTGTTTGTTTTAGCACTGGTAGACATTAAATCATAATATCAGATAGCAAAGACCCATAATAATAGATAAGTACTAGGTCCAACAAGCAAGCAAACAAAGTAAAAAGTACTTGCATAAGTCTGAAAACATCATGAGATAAAACAGAGGAGGGCTAATCAGAAATCTAATCCTCTTTGTCGCCGGTAGAATCCAAATCATGCTGGCCTGGCGCTGGTGGTGATGATGACCTTACTCTGGTTCGTGGACGGCTGAAGCACTCACACCTAGACATCGCCTCTACCTTGCTCCAGATGGCATATAGTACATCCACCACGAGTCTTTGGAAGTCACCATGGTCGTGGATGGGGATCTCAAAGATCTGTGGGAAGGCGAGAAGAGGTGGGGCTGGAGCTGCTGGCACGTCCACAGCTGCTGCGTGAGCTGGCCTAAATCCTCCTCGACGGCACTCTGATGGGCGCATTCAAAAAAAAATTTATCGTCCAGCCGGAACTCAAGGCGATGAGGATCGTCAGCAAAATCAGTAACGCCTAGTGCTGGAAGCTCTATGAGGCGTGGTCATGCGTCAGACACAAAGCAATAGAAACGTCCTCCTTCTTTCAGCCATCAAGTGCTCGTCAAGTGAGCTTCATCCAACCATTTGATTCATGTCACGATGGAGGCTCCCTGAAAGCTGATCCCACAGTAGGTAAAGGTCGGTGTCAAATGGCTCCCAACCGTCTCCTTCTTCTTTCTCGTTCCCATGAAAGGCTTACCATTCATGTTTGGTTTCTGGTCACTCACGGGAAGCGGGACAAGCTCCTCATCGAGCTACACCAGATCTCGAGTGGTCTGGTATAGCAAATTGAACTCCTGCACTCTGAACTTGCTGGGCTCTATCTTAATTAGCAGCGTGTTGGTGAGGACCTTTGGGAAGTAGCGCAGAGTCAGGTGGTGGATGTCCTTGTGACTGGCGGAACCTGACTCGAGATTGCCCATGGCGATGAGGCTCCAGAACGCGTTCTAGCCAGAGAAGGGAGGAGTGACACAGCCTAAAGCGAGAGGGTTTTCGAACTCATAGATCTCGCAGATTTGAGCGATGGTGAGCCTGCGCCTAATGCCTCGGATCATGAAGCTCAACTTCGCCTCGTTTGCTCTCTTTGCCATGACATTCTTATATGTGAGCCGAACAGAGGCCATGAATTTTCGTACCAGATCAGGGTATAAATCGTATGGCTTAGTCGCCATTGTGCCCATACCCAGCTCTCGTAGCATCTCCTTGATATCATGACGGAGTTTCAGCTTCTTCAAAACCTCTTGATCGACAAACTAGGTAGGCGCTCAACGTTCTGGCAGGCATTGTAGAAGAGGCTGTCATAGTCGTTAGAGACTGCTCTGTAGATGCACTTCGTTGACACCACAACCACATCAGGGTTTTTATAATCCTCAAACATAGGAATCAAGTCTTCCTCGGTTTTAGGCCAAGGGTCGTGACATAGAGGTTATCATGATGCAGAGCTGAAGCTCCCTCGGTCGTGGCGAGCTTTGGTTCGTGTTTCAGCCATATGCAAGCAAAGGCCTGGGAATCGCAACGACTATCGATCGATGGAAAAATCAATCTGATTGCAATGGCGGGTGATAAGAAGCCCCCAAATTAGTTCTCCAGCATCTTAAACTGTTCTAAGTTCCGATCTTATCCCTAAAGTTTCGATTTTTCTTCATCCAAGCCTTAAAAACTCTCTAAACTCTGAATTTAGAGAACAAACCTTGAAGATCGGGGGAATGGTTGAACTAAAGAGATAGAGGATGAAAAATTGATTGGATTAGACTCAAGGTTGAGCGAAATTGACTGAGAAACAAGAAAGAACTCTTGAGAAGGAGTTGGAACGATTTGGCGGTTTTGAGAAAATGAAATACAAATTAGGTCGAGTCAAGATTAAAGATGCTCGACATAAGGGCATCGATCGATAGGAAGGGTAGGATATCAATCGATAGTAAGCCTCTTAGCTTGTCCGCTAATACTAAAATCAAAATCCTAATGCAATAAGAATAAATATTTACTTTCGCATTTTTATTATATATATATATTTTTTGAAAACCCATAAATGGGTTGCCTCCCAATCAGCGCTTATTTTTTAGTCTTGAGCTTGACTTTGAAATTCTGATCTGTTAATGGTTGGAGGGCCTAAATGTATAACCTATTATCCGGTATTCCTTCTTTAGCCCAATAATGCTTCACTCTTTGCCCATTTATTGTGAATTCAACTCCTTTGCTGTCTATCAGAGTGATAGCTCCGTAGGGTTTGACTTCTTTAACTGTGAAAGGACCTGACCAACGAGATCGGAGCTTTCCGAGAAACAGTGTAAGTCGAGAACTATACAGAAGCACTTGATCATCTGGTTCGAAACATCTGGAAATAATCTTTTTATCATGAAAGGCTTTCGTCCTTTCCTTATACAACTTAGAGTTTTCATAGGCTAAATGTCTGATCTCATCTAATTGGTTAAGCTAAATGAGTATCTTTTCGGTAGCTGGCTTAATGTCAAAATTCAGAAGTTTGGTGGTCCACACTGCCTTGTGCTCTAATTCAATAGGCAAATGACAGGATTTCCCATAGAGCAAGTGAAATGGTGTTGTTCCTAGTGGTGTTTTGAATGCAGTCTTATAGGCCCAGAGTGCATCATCTAGTATTCTAGACCAATCTTTCCTAGAAGTTCCTATAATCCTTTCAAAGATCTCTTTAATTTGTAGATTCGAGACTTCTACTTGTCCATTCGTTTGTGGATGGTAAGGTGTAATTACTCTATGGTGCACTCCGTTCTTTTGAAGTAAGCTTTCGAAAACTTCGTTAATGAAATAGGAACCACCGTCGCTTATGACTACACGAGCCACTCCAAATTTAGGAAAAATAATGATCTTGAAGAGCTTATTACTACCGCTGCATCATTTGTTGGGGAAGCCACGACTTTGATCCGTTTGGATACATGATCTACAGAAATTAGGAAGTACGTGTTTTCGTATGATGAAGGAAAAGGGCCCATGAAGTCTATTCCCCAACAGTCAAAGACTTCTACTTCTAAAATGAATTTTTGTTCCATTTTGTTGTGTCTCTTGCTGATTTTTCCTCTGTGTTGGCATGTATCACAATGTGCTATATATATGTGAGTATCGCAAAACATGGTTTGCCCCCAAAATCCGGCTTGAAGGACTTTTGATACCGTTTTAAAGGTTGCGAAATGTCCAGCGTATTCAGCTCCATGGCACTGAAAAATAATGTCTGGAATTTCAGTTTCAGCTGCGCACTGTCTATATATCCCGTCAGAGCAATGCCTATAGAGATATGGTTCATCCCAGTGATATCGCATGGCTTCTCTTAAGAAAATTTTCTTTGTATAGCCGTTGATTTTTTTCTGATTCTATGCCAGTGGCTAAATAGTTCATTATATCGGCATACAAAGGTCTATGACTCAAAATTTATTCAACAGCGTGCACCCCCCGACTTAAACTTCTTCCTCTGGAAGACTCATGTTCAAGGTTGAAGGCATGGCATGCGATGCCTACCTTTACATCAATAGTGATTGTTGTGGAAGAAACATTTTCGTGGTTATCATCGGGGATGCCGATCGATGCATGTGACGTAGTATCGATCGACGGTTCCTCTGAAGTCGCATACACATGACCAATAAATGAGGAGTCTCTTTGGTAGATGTTCTCAGTTGGTAAGAAATCTTCAATAGGGACGTCGTCCTTTACTCGAATTCGGATAGATGGTCTGCGACTCCATTCTCTATTCCTCGTTTATCTTTAATGTCTATATCAAATTTTTGGAGTAATAGGATCCACCGCAAAAGTCTAGGTTTTATATCTTTCTTCTGCATCAAATATTTGATTGCAGCATGATTGGTGTGAACAATTACTCGTGAACCGACTAGGTATTCACGAAATTTTTCAAATGCATAGACTACAGCAAGTAGTTATTTTTCTGTTGTTGCATAATTCCTATGTGCTTCATTCAGTGTTTGACTGGCATAGTACATAGCATGTAACTTCTTGTCTCTCCTTTGGCCTAGAACTGCTCCTACAGCGAAATTGCTTGCATCACACATAACTTCGAAAGGAAGAGTCCAATCATGGGCTTGCACGATGGGTGCAGTTTTTAAGGCTCTCTTTACTTCTTCAAAATATTTCATGCATTCAGCTGTAAAATCAAACTTAGCTTCTTTGCATAGGAGTGCTGTGAGTGGTCTAGCAATTTTGCTGAAATCTTGTATGAATCTTCTATAAAACCCAGCATGTCCTAGAAAACTTCTCACATCTTTTTACGTCCGTAGGTGCTGCTAAACTGGTCATAACCTCTAGCTCTATGTACTTCAATACCGGCAGCAGATACTTTGTGACCGAGGACAACTCTGTCGTTAACCATGAAGTGGCATTTTTCTCAATTTAATACAAGGTTTTTCTCTTTGCATATTGCTAAAACCTTGCACAAATTATCGAGGCAGTTTTTATAATTTGATCCATAAACTGAGAAGTCGTCTATGAAAACTTCCATGAAATCCTCTATCATATCATTAAAAATCGACATCATGCATCTCTAGAAGTGGCAGAGGCATTGCAAAGACTGAATGGCATTCTGCGATATGTGAATGTTCTATAAGGGCATGTAATTGTGGTCTTTTCCTGATCATCTGGATGAATAGAGATTTGGGAAAATCCATCCATCAAGGAAGCAGTAATATTGGTGATTTGCCAATCTTTCTAACATTTAATCAATGAGAGGTAAAGGAAAATGATCTTTTCTGGTAGCGGCATTTAGCTTCCTTTATATGATGCATTCGATGTCTAGTAACATTCCGTATAGGAATTAGTTCGTTTTTATCATTCTTTACCACTCTAAAGCCTCCCTTTTTGGCACAACATGCACATGACTTACCCAGTTACTGTCTGAAATTGGCTAAATGACTCCGGCATCCAGTAGTTTAATAATTTTTTTTCTTAATTACGTCCTTAAGATTCAGGTTTAGTGTGGGAACCGAAATTCGCACTGTCGATTTTCCGTCAAATATGGAAACTTAGGGTGAAACCCTAATTCTCCTGAGGTCCCGGATCTCTGCGGAAATCACTAAAACAAACGAATTTAGAGGAATATGGATGAACAACAAAGAATAAAGAGATAAGAAATCGTAAGAAAGCTTTTATTGAATAAGAATCGACAACTGTTACAAGTAGAATTGAAGAACTTAGACGTTAAAACGTTCTAAGGATCTGAATTGCTAGT